>CAHIKZ030004000.1:0-42500 GCA_903632075.3 Acanthosepion pharaonis
CTGTCAAATGGAAATTAGCCGTTTCAGTTAAAATATTCTTCCACTAAACTGCAAGTTGGTTTATAGGAATGTAATAATACAAATATAGAAAGTTTCCGTTTCTCTGAGTAATGTGAGAGACATGATTTTCCTTCGCATCACAGCTTTAGTCTAATATAATCATTTGAAAAACAAATGAGCGAACCCAGCTTTTACCTTAGGAGCCAAACAAATAACCAGATAAATTCTCCTCGCCACATAATACATCCCCGTTCTACGAGAAACATCTTGTCGTCCCCTCAGCGTCATTTGTCGGGATGAAGACGAGCGCCTTTGCCTCGACTCCTATTCAGATGGTTACGCCACGTGACAATGCTCGAGTTTCGAGTGTCAATGTCTGCCTGATAACATATTAACGTCTGCCACCTGATACAGCTAATTTGTGCGGACATTAGTGAACTCTCTTTTCAGTCGATGCGGCGAGAAATCCGCCCGCGTTCGATTTGAACGTTCTGATAAAAATGCTGAGCGCTTCACAAGACGATAGTCTTAAGAGAAAAGACCCTTGTTTGGGGCTGTAAATGAGCAGGCATCATTGTATTACCTAGGGATGGGGTCGAATTACGTTGTATCGCGAGTAAAGAAACTTCGAGAACTCGATTATGAATTGTAATTTTCCAGCTAATATAGAAGTCCCAATATTAAAGTTTTTCCTGAAATATGGAAGTCGTTAACGATTGTCATACAAGTATATTGTCTTTATGTTCCTAGCAGTAGCTTGTTAACCATCACTCTACTTCAGATGACAAAAGAGATATTACCTTACACTAACAAGCCAAAAATAATCGTTTAGATGCCTTGTATCATATAGAGACCCTTCTAGGCTGGCGAATTGGAACTGTATGTTATCTGTTTAGAACGCGTTATCTATGGTGATGATACAAGTACTTAGTATCTGTCTATATTTCTGAGATGAGGTATTATGTACACAATTTACATTATTCGGACTATTGTCCTCATCTTTGTCGCCATATTTATCACAACGTTTCGGCCTTTCAGTATCTGTCTATATTTCTGAGATTAGGTATTATGTACATTATTTACATTATTCGGACTATTGTCCTCATCTTTGTCGCCATATTTATCACAACGTTTCGGCCTTTCAGTATCTGTCTATATTTCTGAGATGTTTATTATGGCTACAATTTACATTATTCGGACTATTGTCCTCATCTTTGTCGCCATATTTATCACAACGTTTCGGCCTTTCAGTATCTGTCTATATTTCTGAGATTAGGTATTATGTACATTATTTACATTATTCGGACTATTGTCCTCATCTTTGTCGCCATATTTATTCACAACGTTTCGGCCTTTCAGTATCTGTCTATATTTCTGAGATGAAGTATTATGTACACTATTTACATTATTCGGACTATTGTCCTCATCTTTGTTTGCCATATTTATTACAATGTTTCGGCCTTTCAGTATCTGTCTATATTACTGAGATGAGGTATTATGTACACTATTTACATTATTCGGACTATTGTCCTCATCTTTGTTGCCATATTTATTACAACGTTTCGGCCTTTCAGTATCTGTCTATATTTCTGAGATGAGGTATTATGTACACAATTTACATTATTCGGACTATTGTTCTCATCTTTGTCGCCATATTTATCACAACGTTTCGGCCTTTCAGTATCTGTCTATATTTCTGAGATGAGGTATTGTGTACACAATTTACATTATTCGGACTATTGTCCTCATCTTTGTCGCCATATTTATCACAACGTTTCGGCCTTTCAGTATCTGTCTATATTTCTGAGATGAGGTATTATGTATATTATTTACATTATTCGGACTATTCTATGTTGCCATATTTATCACAACGTTTGTACGTTCCGGCTTTCTTCAGGTGGTTGGAATGTCGAACTATTTTATTTTATTTCGATCACTGGGGTATTACTGGCGACATTGTCATGTTTTAATGGATGTCAATTATCAGTTATCTCTGTTAATTTCCCTCTGAAAGTTCCGGGTATTAAACTCACACTCTTTGGGTCTTGTCACTGGATCTAACCAACGCCTTTATCCACTGTGCCATGTGTCCTTGAGGACATCTGTGCATGAATTTCTGGGTATTATAAATTTAATGTCTTATGCAACTATGCTTTTTACCAGTGCTCGTATTGCAATTTTTGTTGTTATTATCGCTTTTCTCTGGCACTCCTTATTACTGGTTCCCATATTATATTCATTTCTATGTGTTATTTTCCTTTCTGCGTCATTTTGACGACAATTTATCCATCGCACCCGGTACATCTGTCAAAATGAGAGGCCAGTGTTATTTTCATTTTGGCCTCATTTAGACGACAATTCATCCATCGCACCCTGTATATCTGTCAAAATGAGATGCCAGTGCTATTTTCATTTTGGCTTCAATTAGACGACAATTTATCCATCGCACCCTGTATATCTGTCAAAATGAGATGCCAGTGCTATTTTCATTTTGGCTTCAATTAGACGACAATTTATCCATCGCACCCTGTACATCTGTCAAAATGAGATGCCAGTGCTATTTTCATTTTGGCCTCATTTAGACGACAATTTATCCATTGCACACGGTAATTATGTTACAATAAAATTAGTATTTTATACGGATACTACCTTGAAAATTGATAGGTAGTAGAATGGAGCCCCGTATCATGAATTCGGTGGCGGTATTATAGTTTCATGGGTGAGGCACAAGACCCTTACACGGGTCCTGCATGAGACGGTAATAGGTGTGCTGCGATAATTTTTAAATTAATTAAATTTCGAAGGTTGAACAAAGAAATCTTTTCCTCTAATAATCAATATAAAGAAAAATCAATCAAAGCTGGAATCCTTGGAAAATGGTTTAAGAGTCTAAGGGTAAGCCTGTCCGAAGAATAAAGTCTAAAAGCCTTGCCAAAACAATATAGTCCAAAAGCTTGTCCAAAGAATATAGTCTAAAAAATGTTAATAGACGTGTCCTTGTCATAGATATTGAGTGGAGAACTGATGACATCAGTAAGGTCATTTATTAAAAATAGAAACAAGGATAGGTTTAGGCCCAGGGATAGAGCCCTGGGGACACATGCGTTCATGGTTTGGTTTGGTTTGTTTGGCTTTAAGGCATATCAACACCTCAATGGGTTATTTAATGCCGACGAGATTTTTAGAATAGGTTCGTATGAATAGAATATGTAAGAAATCAGTTTCTTGATCAGGTTTCATTGATGTATTTTTGTAAAGAGGTTTTTTTGGCGAGAGTCTGGTTTGGTTTATTTTGTTTTACGGCATATCGAACCTCAATGGGTTATTTAATGCCGACAAGATTTTTAGGATAGGTTCCTATGAATAGAATATGTATTGTTTATAAGAAATCAGTTTGTAGATCAGGTTTCAGCATTTTTGTAAAGAGGGTTTTTGTAGAGAGTCTGGTTTTGGTTTATTTTCTATTACGGTATATCGACACCTCAATGGGTTATTTAATACCGACAAGATTTTTTAGGTTAGGTACGTATGAATAGAATATGTATTGTTTATAAGAAATCAGTTTGTAGATCAGGTTTCATTGACGTATTTTTGTAAAGAGGGTTTTTGTAGAGAGTCTGATTTGGTTTATTTTGTTTTACAGCATATCGAACCTCAATGGGTTATTTAATGCCGACAAGCTTTTTAGGATAGGTTCGTATGAATAGAATATGTATTCTTTGTAAGAAATCAGTTTCTAGATCACGTTTCATTGACGTATTTTTGTAAAGAGTTTTTTTCATTGGTTTATTTTGTTTTACGGGATATCAAACCTCAATTGTTTTTACGGGATATCAAACCTCATTTGGATTTTTTATTGCTGGTAATATTTTCTTCAAAAATGTATTGCTAGTAACATTATTTCCCTCAAAAAAATTATTGCTGATATTAAAATATATTTTTACGCTTTCATCATGTATTGACACCAGTGTGAAGGTTAACTATTTATCCATAGTTGGGTCCCAAACAGGCACTACCACCACGGGTCAAAGTGAACCTGGGTATTCCCCCAGCCGACACGGCGAGATGTACTAATGCACAAAGATCTAGAAGATTAGTCATTCTAGACTGTTGTGTATGATACACCTAATTTTAAGCGGACTACCGACCATATAAATATGGGGGTACCGGAAGACAGGGAAGATTAGAGATTAAGCTAAAAAAAGGTGTATTTGTGTGTTTTATTTCTGTCCCCATTTTTTTTTTGTTGTTTTGTATCCCTCGTTTTTGAGGTGTGCCTAATGTCAGTTCTCTGGTAGATGCGGGGCGCCTTTCGTTTCGTGCTGTGTTTTTCGTATTTGTTGAATGTATGTGTGTGCCTTATTTGAATGAGTGTGGCCTTATTTTCATAAGTCCCACATCGATTTCGTCCAGTTAACTGATATTTTCTGCCACATTCAAGAGTTTGTGGGGGTTTTATTACTAACACTAATTTTATTTGGTTTCTTGTAAAATATTTTGTCATTTTGTATATATTCATTGGGGTTCATTTTTAAAAGTTGTTGTTTTTATGCCCTCCCCCCCACGGACAGTAGAGATTAAGAAATTGAATCCAGAGACTCTGCCCGACTGCGATTTAGTCAACCCATTATGCAGGAACAGTCTTCCCAAGAATATACCAAACTAACTGTAAATATTGTGTACCTATTCTTTGTTTCAATACATTTTGTTAACGTACATTTTGTGTTGTATTATTCCATGCTTATTTAAGCTTCAACAATGGCGACGAGGTATAAAGAACTTTACGTTTCGAAAAAAAAAAAAAGAATTAATAATTGATAGCCTTCAATAATTGGGACAAGTGGAAGAACCCAGGCTGGGAAAAAAAAAAAATCATTATTAAAAAAGTCGAACATCTAATGGAACGGAAAAGTATTCTGAAGTTTGGACAGTTAAAACTAGTTAAAGGACGACTAAGCTTAAAGGAACGTACACTCAGAAAAATCTGGAAGGTGGCGTAAACAAATAACGGCGGCCGACTAAAAAAAAAAAAAAATGCTGGCCGACTAAAAAAAAAAAAAAAAAATGCTGGCCGACTAAAAAAAAAAAAAACATGCATGGAATTAAAAGGAGCACAAATACCACGTGTCGACTTTGAAAGGTAAGCGAACTAAAAAAAAAAAAAAAAAAATTTTTTTATTTTTTTTTTGTTTGGTTGCTCAACAATATTTTATAAAGCAAGACATAAAATTAAAAAAAGGCGTATGTTGTTTCAATTTTTTTTGTCTGCTTATAGTATATTCGTGGATAAACAATTTAAAAGTATATTCTTTGTTGCATGAACACTATCAGTTAAAAATGGAGGAATTATCCAAAGTCATAGCTGAATTGTTTAAAGCCCAGCAGTTGAGTCAAGCTGAATTATTCAAATCCCAGCAGTTGAGTCTGCAACAACAAAGTGAACAGGTTGCCTTATTAAGAGAACAACAATTAGCACAGCAGAATTATCAAGAAAGGCAAGAGGAGTTGAGTCAGCAACGTCAAAGGGAACAGGAAGAAATGTATGTCAAGGTTTTGGAAATTCAAAAGTTAACATTGGAGAAATTAAACAACGTTCAGGTAAATGAAAGTAACTCTTCATATTCTAATAACATCATATTTAATTCGTTGGAAACTTTCAACTATGTGCCAGACGAAGGAAAAACGTTTGAAGCGTACTTTAAACGATATGAAGATATTTTCCACACAGACTGTGAAAACTGGTCGAATTCAAGAAAAGTCAGTCTATTACTAAGAAAGCTAGGTACAGCAGAACATAGCAAATTTGTAGATTTTATTCTACCGAGAAGAACAAATGAATTGGAATTCTCGGAAACAGTGAAATTGCTAAAGGAGTTGTTTGGAGCAAATATGTCGCTTTGGCATAAGCGATGGTTATGCATGAATGTCGCTAAATCCGACGATCAGGATTACTTAACTTATGCATCTATAGTGAATAGACATTGTGACAATTTCAGATTGGCAGAGATTACGGTTGAAGAATTCAAGTGTTTAATTTTTGCTCAAGGACTGGTATCCAGTAAAAGTGCCGAAATAAGACGTAGAGTTTTGTCTAAACTCGAATCTGAACAAAACCTTACCCTGCAAAAGTTAGCAGAGGAGTGTCAGCGGGCCGTAAGTTTAAAGAAAGAGTCTCAAAAAATTGAAGAAGCTGGTATTGCTTATATTAAAAAGTGAAGAAACAGTCAAATTACCCATCAGAAAAAAAAAATTGGATTAAAAATTCGGCGTATTTTAAAAATAACAAAAAAAAATTAAATGGAAAAAATGAGGAAGGAAAAAAAATGGTTCCGCCATTTAATTGTAGACGGTGCAACGGAAGACACTGGGAGTTAAAATGCCCATATAGAAAAAAAAATGTTTCGTGTGCCACAAGAATGGTCACAAAGGGTCGTGTTGTAAAACGAAAAAAAAGTCAATAGCCGAATTAGACAAACAAATTCAAATATCAAATCAGATAGAGATTTGAGGAAGTATGTGACGACTGAAATATTTAAAAAGAATATCAAATTTCAACTCGATTCGGGTTCAGATTTAACAATAATGAACTATAAAACATGGAAAATTTTAAAAAGGCCTACAATAATGAAGTCAACGAAACGCGCTCGAACAGTGACTGGAAAGGAAATTAAATTCGAAGGCGAGGTTGTACTTCCTATGAAATTGAACAGGATAGTTAAAAAATAAAAGTTTTCATTCTGAAAAATGGAGAAAACTTGATGGGTACAGATTTTATTGAAACATTCGAATTGTGGGATAAACCGTTAAACTCTTTCTGCAGAAAAGTAGAAAGTAATACGCAAACAAGACAGGACATTATTGAGGAATTAAAAAAAAAGTTTCCGGAAACTTTCACACCTGGTCTTGGAAGATGTAACAAGTTTGAAGCCAAATTCGAATTAAAGGAAAATACTATGCCAATTTTTAAAAAGAAACGTACTGTGCCTTTCGCAAGTGTAGAGAAAATTAACGAAGAACTTGATAGGTTGGAAAAAATGGGAATTATTTCGAAAGTAGAATCTAATTCATGGGCTGCGCCGATTGTGTGCATAAAAAAGAAATCAAACCAAGTCAGAGTCTGCGTTGATTTTTTTCGACAAGGATGAACTCGGTAATTAAGGACTACCATTACCCGTTTCCGAGTCCGGAGGAGATTTTTAACAAGCTAAATGGTGGAGTTATATTTTCAAAAATTGACTTATCAGATGCCTATCTCCAAATTCCCGTCGAAGAGGAATGTTCGAAGTTACTAGGGATAAACACGCATAGAGGGTTATTCAAGTACAACAGGCTTCCTTTTGGTATTAAAGTGGCACCTGCCATTTTTCAACAAGCTATGGACGTCATGCTGAATGATTTAGACTTTGCGTGCGCTTACTTAGACGACATCATAGTAAGGAGCGAATCGGTCGACGAACATCGAGAGCATCTCAATCAAGTATTTAAAAAATTCAGGACTTTGGATTTAAAGTCAAAGAGTCAAAGTGCGAATTTGGTTTGGAGGAAATTAAGTATTTAGGGCACATAATCAACAAAAATGGCAGATGTCCAGATCCGGAAAGGTCCATTGCGATTAGAGACATGCCGACGCCCACTAATGTGGCGATGCTACAAAGTTTTCTAGGGCTTGCAAATTATTATCAAGCGTTCATTAAAGGAATGTACAATTTAAGAGCTCCGTTGAATGAACTGCTAAAAAAAAGACAAGGCATGGGAATGGACGGTAGAATGTCAGAAAGCCTTTGATGAAATAAAGAAAATGCTTACGTCCGACCTCTTTTTAACCCATTACAATCCAAAACTGGATATTGTAGTGGCAAGTGACGCTAGTTCATACGGGATAGGAGCGTGTATTCAACACATAATGCCAGATGGTTCTAGAAAACCAATTGCACACGCTTCGAGAACTTTGCTCCCAGGAGAAAGAAGTTACTCTCAGATAGAAAAAGAGGCACTGAGTATCATTTTGCCATACAAAAATTTCACAGGTACATCCACGGCAGACATTTTATCCTTGAAACGGATCATAAACCACTGATCACCATTTTTGGTTCAAAGAAAGGGTTACCCGTTTATACAGCAAATCGTCTGTTAAGATGGGGAACCATTCTTCTCAATTATGATTTTCACATAAAGCACCTATCATCCAAAAAGATAATTCATGCGGATAGTCTATCAAGACTAGTACCAAGGCAAGAAGAAAGATTCGAAGAATCAATTATTGCAAATATCAGAGCAGATTATGAGGTGAAAAGCATGGTAAACAACATTGTAAGAGAGCTACCGGTTACGCTAAATGAAATTAAAAAAGAAGCTGAAAGCGATGATTTCATTTAGAAATTAAAAGCAAAATGGTAGCAAATGACCAAAAAGTGCAGGAGATTTTTTCAATAGGTGATGGAGTTTTATTATATGGTGAGAGAGTAGTAATACCAAAAAGTTGCAGAAAAGAATACTTCGGGACTTTCATATGGGTCACCGGGTATTAATAGAACAAAAGCTTAATGCGAAGCTTTGTGTATTGGAAAGGAATGGATGTGGATATCGAAAACATGGTTCATCGATGTAAGGGGTGTGCGTTAGCAGCTAAGGCACCACCTATAGTACACAAACCATGGCCCAAGACGGATCATCCGTGGACAAGATTACACATTGATTTCGCTGGTCCAGTAGAAGATTTTTACTACTTAATAGTGGTAGATAGTTTTACAAAATGGCCGGAAGTACTACGCTGTAAAAAGCCTACGTCCAATACCACAACAACTTTTTTGCATGAACTATTTGCACGGTTCGGTGTGCCAGAGTGTATTGTGAGTGACAATGGTACACAATTCACTTCTGAAGAATTTAAGGAATTTTGTGAGTTATATCAAATTAACCACATAACGACGCCTCCGTATCATCCGAGGTCTAATGGACTCGCAGAAAGATTTGTCGATACTTTAAAACGAGCTCTGAAGAAAGCCTCAGGAGTTCCAACGGAAAAGGCGCTTCAGCAATTCTTACAAGTATACAGAATCACGCCAAACCAGAGAACACATTCAAACATGGCACCAGCTGAACTAATGTTCGCTAGGAAAGTTAAGTCAGTGTTTGACAAGCTTTTGCCAGGAAAAAATACAGTAAAAAATACCATGTATACAGCGAGAAAAAGATACACTCCCGGAGAGAAGGTGTTTTTCAAGTGCTATAAAAACAACGTTGAGTTCTGGGAACGAGGCATAGTGGACAAGAGAATCGGTGACCTGATTTACATAATTAAAGGGCCGAAGAATACTTATAAAAGGCACCAAAACCAACTTAAAAAAGATTACGGTATAGAGCAAGAAGAGTGTATACCGGATGAGGACGAAGATCCCATTGATATAATGTATGATATGTTTCAGGTAGAACCTCCACAGAATACACCTGAACCAAGAAGATCCGGTAGGAAACGGAAGTTGACGGACCCATTGAACGTGAATCCAAAACGAAAAAATATTAAAATTAGGCAAATGGATCTACAAAGAAATAGCCATAATCATCAACCCATATAGGAAGCCAGTTTGAAATCCAAAAGGGATTCCAAGGCTTGGGAGGAGGGTGTTGTGTATGATACACCTAATTTACATAAGCGGACTACCGACCATATAAATATGGGTTGGTACCGGAAGACGGGGAAGATTAGTCGAGATTTTTGCGTTTACACCGTTTTTTCTCCTGACCGGTGCTAGACATATTTGCTGTCTACCAAAGGACTATTTTTTCAACTTTTCAGACTGCCTTAATTTAGTTAAGTTTTTTTGATTTAATTATACACCATTTTTTTCTAACGTATTTTTTTTGACTCTTTTGTTAAATTTTGTCATTTTTTTGTTTTTCTCATTTTGACCTTTTGTTTTTTTTTTTCATTTTTCTTTTTTTGTTTTTAACCGTTTCTGTTTTTTTTTTTATTAATTATTTGTTTTTTTTGTGTTAAGTTTTTTTTTCAGTACCCACATCCCGGAGTTTTTCTGTTTATTTTTCGTTTCTCGTTTAACCTTTTTTAATTTTTACGTGTTAATTATTTCTGTGTTACCCGTTTAAAAAAAAAAAAAAAAAAAAGTCTACGTGTTTATAATATTTTTTGTAATTTCTGTCCTCCTTTTTTAACGTTATTGGGTTGACCGGTTTTTAGCGGCAGCCATTTTGTAATTTGTAACTTTTTTTGTGTTTCGTACGTATTGCGTTTTTTTTTTTTTTCCGTTTATATTTATTAGTTTTTAATTTGTTGCTTTCTTGTCTGTTGTCCTTTAATTTTTGTTCTTTCTTCGTTTTGTGAACCTTGTTCATTTTCTCGTCTGTCCATTTGTTTTACCTGTTTACATTTGTGGTTATATTTTTTTGCACACGTCCTTGTTTGATTTTTTATTATTGTTTGTTTAAATTGTTGTTAAGCAAACTTTTTTTTACCCTCCCTTTTATTTTTTTTTTTCTCCTCCCTCCGCCTATAAGGCGGTTTCCCCCCCGTATTTACCCCCTCCCTTCCTTATTATTTAATAAAATGGGAAAAAAAGGAAAAAAAGCCACCCTCCTTTTTGGCTATAAAAAAAAAAGCCTAAAAAGGCTATTCGAAAACACCTTTTTAATCCAACTAAAAAAGACCCCCCGGACAAAGATAGTTTAGAGGAATTTCCTGCTCTTGAAACCTCTTCCCCTAGCAACATTGATGCTGTTGGAAAAAAAAAAAAAAAAAAAAAATATTATTAATATTTCTACGGAAGCCGAAAATGGCAATAATGAAAAGGACTCATCTATGGAGGCCAATAATGGCCAAATTTCAGAAAATAGTACAGATACCAGAAAAAAACCGCAAACTGAGCCTGAGGCCGGGGAATCGCCCTCTTGTTGGTCGTCCCCTCCTAAGTGCATTATCAATTTAGCGGAGTTCTTGGAGCGTGCCAAAAGTTACGCACACCTTGTTGTAGATGGTGGACTTTTGGAAGACCCCCAAGAATTGAAAAAAATTGACAAAAGAATAGTGTCGGTTTTCGTCGTGGACAAGCGTACGCGCAAAATTTGTCGCTCGACGAAAAACACAGTGTTAAAAGCATTGGAATCCTTCGGGTTCAAGCCCCTTAGAATAGTTAAGGGTGCTAAATTTTTCATGTGGGACGTACTGTTGCCCACATCAGAAGATTGCGTCGCCGCGGCTAGCCGTGAGCTTATTAACAAAGAGATAATACTGCGTACAGAGTACGAAGGCCGACGTAAGACCAGGGTAACGGTATACGAGGTCCCTCCTCAGGTTATCGGGGAACATCTCGCGGCGTTCTTCTCTCAGTATGGCGAAATTCTGGGAGCTTCCTGTGATAGCCTGAGCGGGGGTGGAGCTTTGACATCATGTTGGACGAGAAAGCCTTCCGCTCCATCCCCAACTGTCTGGATGTTGGCGTCTTGAAATTACCGGTCATTGTGACGGGTCGAAGACCGGTATGCTGGAGGTGTGGAGTGACTGGTCATCTCTCCTCCTCCTGCCCAGAGAAGAAGGCCTCTGGAAGTCAAGCGCCAGTTACCCAAGATCCCCCCCTCTGACCGCGTCTCTAAATTCCGCCTCGCCTGTAATGGGCGTACCAGCCTCCGGGACCGGGTCGGTTAATCCTCCGGTCGGCGCAACATCGAAAGCCTCATTCCCCAAAGAGCCTTCGCCCGCTGCCGGTGCAGTTGTGGAGAAGGGGGAAGGGGAATGGCTGGTTGCTGGTAAGGCCAGAGGGAAGCGCCGGACAGCGGGTCCTCAGTCCCCTGAAGCCCCTAGGAAGAAAGGCACATACAGCCCCACTCCCTCTAACAACGTTAAGGGCGATGCCCCGGCCTCTGAAGAATCATTTGAAGAAAAGCAAAAGAGATTCGACCCCGGCTATGAAAAGTCAGAGAAACTAAAAGAATTGAAAAAGCGACTGGATACAGAAAGAAAAGACCCAATCCCTTCTACGTCCTCTAGTAGACCCGCCCCTTCTCCGAAGAAACAACCCCCTTCATCGCCTGCTATTTCACCATCAAAGGCCAAACCCTCCAGTAGGGATCCCAGCCCCTATAGGCATAGATCCTTTTATACCCCCATGAACACTCCCACTCCTTCCCCCGTTAAACAAAAACCCACTCCCCTTCATACCCCCAAGCAATCACCGGCAAAAAATGCTGAGATGCCTCCTCCTGCTCCCAAGCGGCAAAGAAGCCCAACTCAAAAAGAAGAAAAAAAAGATAGAAAAAAAAGATTTATTTTCAACACAGGAGAGGAGGTATGCCGTATTTCCCCTGCCCAGGCCGAAAGAGCCCGGGACTATAGTAACAGGGTCAAAGACTTGAAGTTCCTGCTTTCAATTAAGCAGTTTGCTGACCTTGACATTGAGGAGCCTAAAAACTTCCCAAATGCCCAGAGGGTCCTGACAGTTATTAGGTCAGGACCTGCGGCCAATCAGACTTGGGCGATGGTGGAGGAAGCCGTAAATGCCTGTAAGATGGCTTTGCCCATCGCCATAGTCGAGAACGAAAAATTAAAAAAGTTACAACAGTTCTGTGCAGGGAGGGTCCCCGTTTTAGTTCACCCATCCCTGTATAGAGCTCTTAAATTGACCTTCCCCTGGGATATCGGCGGTATCTCCCAAGACGGCACCATCAAGAATGAGATGGGCCATGGGTCTATGGGAGACGCGGTCGGTATCCTTACCCCGGCCATGTTTAATGCTGGTAAGCAACCCTAATCGGACTTCTCATGTCTCTCTGGTTAGCTACGTTAAATGTGCGGGGCCTGAGGTCCGAGTCTCGCAGGGCGAGGCTCTCTCGTGACCTTCAGCGCCTCGGGGTGAATGTTTGTTGTGTGCAAGAGACCCGTTTTTCTTCTCATGACCGTGAGGATATACTGTCTAAGGGGTTCGCCCTTTTTTCAGCATGTTTTGATGGTCGTTCGAGGGGTGTCTCTTGGCTAGTGAGCAAGTCTTTGAGGCTGCATGTTCCCTTGTCTTCGCAGATCCGGCGGGCAGGCTTTGCGTGCTGGATGTTACTATAAAGGATAAGGCTTTACGTCTCATTGGGGTTTATGCGCCCAATGTTCATGCTGAGCGGCCTGCTTTGTTTCGGCAGATCGAGCCGTTTTTGACGACTTCTCGTCGGGTAGTCTTAGCGGGGGATTGGAATGCCGTCCTTGACCCCGATATAGATCGTATAGGTAAAAAACCGGGTACTAACAATCCTGATGTGAAGGCATTTCGGGACTTTATCGACAGGTTTGATCTTGTCGATAAGTACCGGAATGAGCACCCTCAGGAGGTAGCATGGACTTGGACAACTAGTGGCAACTCGGCCAGTGGCTCGCTTGCGAGCTATCTGGACCGAGTGTTAGTTAGGAGAGTCGACGTAGGGCTCTTAGAGTGTCCAAGTTTCCATTATATAGTTTACACGGATCATAGGCTTGTCCGGGTCCGTGTAAACTTAGATAAGCCTAAGGTTAGATTGGCTGGTTACTGGAAATTTAACTGTTCACTTTTCGGTGAACAGGATTTCCGGGACCAGCTGCTACTAATGATTCAGAGGGAATTGACGGGGGCGGTTGTGGGAAACGCCTGGTGGGGAAAATTAAAATCAAAAATTAGAACGTTTGCTGCCGATTTTAGTCGTCGACTCAATCTAGATAGACTAGCGGCGCAAACGGCATTAGAAGATAAAGTTGATCGGGCCGTCAAATCCCGTGTTAGTGGGGGACATAGTCTTAGCTAAGGCAGAGTTGGCCTCCTTGCTTATCAAGAAGGATCAAGCTCTGGTAGTTAGGGCTAGGCTAAAGAGAATGTCTTCTGAGGCGACGAATATGGCCGCAGAATTGCGTGCAGAGGAAAATCGGAACGCGGCTAAGCGACATATAGCGTGCGTCACATTGCCGGATAAGCGGACCGTGACTACAAGCGCGGGCATATGCGAGGCCTTTCGGCTTTATTTCCAGGATCTTTTCACCAGGGAGCCCGGTCTGAGCTCTGCTCAGTTCGATGCCTATTTGGCTGACTTTCCCTGCCTTGAGGCAGCTGAAGCGGCTAGGTGCGAGGGTCCCATAACAGAGTCGGAAATCTGGGATGCGCTGAAGCAGGTTGGCCTGGATAAGTCTCCGGGACTAGATGGACTTCCCTACGAAGTGTACTTGAGGCTGTCGCCCGTTTTTGTTCCTTTGCTGCAGCTGATTTACAACCACTGGATGAGGCAGGGGTCTTTACCTCGACGCTTCACCAGGGGTGTGATCAAGTTGTTGCGTAAGGACAAGAACGGTGGGGATGGGTTAGGGAACTTTCGCCCTTTGACGATGTTAAATACTGACTTAAAGATTTTGGCGAAGATCTTAGCCAACCGTTTGCAGCTTGTCCTGTCTCGTCTGATTGGCCCCGAACAGACTTGTGCTGTGAAGGGCAGGACGATTCAGGATAACCTTCATATGGTACGCTTGATCTTAGAACAAGTCGACAGTGAAGCCGCGCTGATCAATTTAGATCAGTCCAAGGCCTTCGATAGGGTTGACCATCGGTTTCTGGAGGCTGTCCTGTCGGCGGCCGGTTTCGGAGCCGACTTTCGCTCCTGGATCCGGCTCTTGTATGCGACCCCGGTGCGCTGGTGGAAGTGAATGGGGTAAGGTCGGAGCCTTTCGTATTGTCTCGCTCCATTCGTCAAGGTTGTCCGCTATCGCCCTTGCTTTACGTTCTTGCGTTGGAACCATTCCTTCGCAAGTTAAAGGCGAATCCGGTCCTGCGCGGAATTACCCTGCCGGGCGCTACCACCTCGGCCAGGTATTCTGCCTATGCTGACGACGTTTCGGCTCTTGTGTCGAGCAGAGCCGAGATTGACGAAGTCAGCAAAGAAATAAGTGGGTATGAGATGGTGACAGGGGCCAGGATCAACCGTGATAAGTCTGTGGGCTTGCGGTTGGGTGCGTGGAAGGGAGTTTCTCTTCCCGGACCTTTCCTCTGGACGGATGGGCCGATCAAGATACTCGGCGTCTGGTTCGGTCCTGATCTCCAGTTGGAAATGAACTGGTCGGAGGTACAAGGGAAGGCCGAGATCGCGGTTAATCTGTGGTCTCGGAGGAGACTTTCCCTGAAGGGAAGGGCGGAAGTATGTGTTTCACATCTATCCGATCCTCCTCTACCGACTCTCTGTGCTTCCACTCCCGTATGCCCGACTAATGCAATTAGTCAGGACCTTGTTCTCTTTCTTGTGGAGAGGCAAGGCCCCTATGGTATCTCGCGAGGTCTGTTGCCTCCATCCCTCTGAGGGCGGTCTGGGGATGCCTAGCATTGAGATCCGTCAATATATGCTTCGCATTACCTTTTTTAGACCGAATGTGTCGTGGGTCGAATGAGGAGGGTGCCTTTTGGAAAGAAGACGTCCAGAAACATTTTCCATCCCTGAAAAGTGTGCACTCGTGCGAACAAGAGGCCGGCCGTTTACCACGTGCCGAGTGCTCTTTTATCGTGAATGTCGTCGCGCTCTGAAGCTCCTCTTACGGGTTTCGGATGGTCTCTCCAACGCCCAGGCGTTGTCTCGCAAGGCATTATATCAAGTTTTAGTTAGGGGTCCGTACAAGATGATCTGATTGGCGAGCTCGGTCTTACGAAGCGGGAGGCTCGCTCGATATGGCCTTGGGCGCCCGGGTTGAAATGTCTCAATAACGATGAGGCATCACTCACCTGGCTGGTGATTCGTAAAGCCCTCTGGGTCAGCAAGAGACTTTGTTCAGCAGGCTTGGAGAATTGTCCAAACTGTCGTCGCTGTACGGGGGAAGTCGAGACTATTGGTCACGCCTTCTTTCAGTGCAGGGGATAGTGCCGTTGTGCAAGTTTCTTGAGGGCCTCATGGTTCGCATGCTGCATGGAAAGGTTTTTGTCCTGGATGCCAGAGCTGTTTGTAGCAATGTGGTGCCGCAGATGACGAAGGCTGAACACTATGTGTTCTGTTGCTTACTAGGGGGTTATGAGAGTCGTGATTTGGACGACGCGTCAGAAGGGATTCCATGAGGGCGAGAAGTTCACTTCTTCCCAACTGATCTTGTTCTTTAAGCATCAGCTTAAAGTCAAGATCAGGACGGAAAGGCGGCGGCTCACCTCATCGGAATTCAGCAAAAGGTGGGTGATTCTTGCGCGAATGTGCCGAGTAAAAAGGGCTGACCTTGAGTGGCATTTGGATGCCGGTTAGGCATTAAGGATATTGTTTTCCTGGGTTGAACATAGGCAACCCATCCCGGAGTTAGGTTAGATTAGGTTTTTGTATTTTTTCTTTTAGTTTTTTCTATTCTGGTAAACTTAGCTAAGGTGTATTTGCTCATTGGTCCCCTTTTATTTCTGTCCCTTTTTTTTTTTTTCTTCCTTTAGTTTAACTCCCCATCCCTCCCTCGTTTTTTTTAGGTGGTCAGTAATGTCAGTTCTCTGGTAGATGTGGGGCGCCTTTCGTTTCGTGTGTGTGTTTTTCGTACTTGTTGTTGTGTATAAATGAGTGTGTGCCTGTGTGAGTGCTTGGGATGAATGAGTGTGGCTTTATTTTCATAAGTCCCGCATCGATTTCGTCCAGTTAACTGATATTTCTGCCACATTCAAGAGTTTGTGGGGGGTTTTATTACTAACACTAATTTTATTTGGTTTCTTGTAAATATATTTTGTCATTTTGTATAATTTCATTGGGGTTCATTTTTAAAAGTTGTTGTTTTTTATGCCCCTCCCCCACGGACAAATATTTTGTACATAAGGGGATTATTTAGGTTTTTTCATGGAGTCAAAGAGGCATTTTGGTGTTTGTAGTAAGAAAGGTATGGATAAATGTGTTGTTTTGGTGAAAGGAATATTGTTCTGTATGATAGGGTCAGTGATTGTGGCTAGCTAAGTTTAATCTAAGACTAGTGATGACCGTCCTTCACCCCAATCCCCTTTTCGGCCTTGTGCCACATTTGTACATATGTGCAATAAATAATAGATAGTCGACCTTTTTTTAAGCGTTTACACCGTTTTTTCTCCTGACCGGTGCTAGACATATTTGCTGTCTACCAAAGGACTATTTTTTCAACTTTTCAGACTGCCTTAATTTAGTTAAGTTTTTTGATTTAATTATACACCCATTTTTCTAACGTGATTTTTTTTTTGACTCTTTTGTTAAAATTTGTCATTTTTCGAACTTTCTTATTTTGACCTTTGTTTTTTTTTCCTTTTCATTTCCTTTCCTTTTAACCGTTACTTCTTTTTTTGTTATTAATTATTTCTGTTCTGAGTTAAGTTTTTTTTTTTTTTCAGTACCCACACCCCGGAGTTTTTCTGTTTATTTTTCGTTTCTCGTTTGACCTTTTTTAATTTTTACGTGTTAATTATTTCTGTGTTACCCGTTTTACCCGTTAAAAAAAAAAAAAAAAAAGTCTACGTGTTTTAATGTTTATTTTAATTTTGTAATCTCTGTCCCTCCCTTTTTTTTAACGTTTTTTTTTATTGGGTTGACCGTTTTTTTTAGCGGCAGCCATTTTGTAAATTGTAACTTTTTTTTGTTTCGTACGTATTGCGTTTTTTTTTCCGTTTATAACTATTAGTTTTATTGTTAATTTGTTGCTTTTCTTGTCTGTTGTCCTTTAAATTTTTGTTCTTTCTTCGTTTTTGTGAACCTTGTTCACATTTTTTTCTCGTCTGTATATTTGTTTTTTTATCTGTTTACATTTGTGGTTATATTTTTTTGCACACGTCCTCCTGTTTTTTTTTTTTGTCTGTTGATATTTGTTTATTTGTTTAATTGTTGTCTTGTTTGATAGGCCAAACTTTTTTTTTACCCTCCCTTTTTTTTTTTTTTTTCTCCCCTCCCTCCGCCTATAAGGCGGTTCCCCACCCGTATTTACCCTCCCCCCCTTCTTATTATTTAAAAATGGAGAAAAAAAGGAAAAAAAACCACCCTCTTTTTGGCTATTAAAAAAAGCCCTAAAAAAGGCTATTCGAAAACACCTTTTCAACCCAACCAAAAAAAGACCCCCGGACAAAGACAGTTTGGAGGAGTTTCCAGCTCTTAATACCTCTTCCCCTAGCAACATGGAAACTGTTGGGGAAAAAGTCAATAAAATGAAAATATTACTTCTACGGAAGCTAAGAATGGCAACAAAAAGGACTCAACTATGGAGGCCAATAATGGCCAAGATTCTGAAAAATCCAAAAATGAACCGCAAACTGAGCCTGAGGCCGGGGAATCGCCCTCTTGTTGGTCGTCCCTCCTAAGTGCATTATCAATTTAGCGGAGTTCTTGGAGCGTGCCAAAAGTTACGCACACCTTGTTGTAGATGGTGGACTTTTGGAAGACCCCAAGAATTGAAAAAAAATTGACAAAAGAATAGTGTCGGTTTTCGTCGTGGACAAGCGTACGCGCAAAATTTGTCGCTCGACGAAAAACACAGTGTTAAAAGCATTGGAATCCTTCGGGTTCAAGCCCCTTAGAATAGTTAAGGGTGCTAAATTTTTCATGTGGGACGTACTGTTGCCCACATCAGAAGATTGCGTCGCCGCGGCTAGCCGTGAGCTAATTAATAAAGAAATAATACTGCGTACAGAGTACGAAGGCCGACGTAAGACCAGGGTAACGGTATACGAGGTCCCTCCTCAGGTTATCGGGGAACATCTCGCGGCGTTCTTCTCTCAGTATGGCGAAATTCTGGGAGCTTCCTGTGATAGCCTGAGCGGGGGTGGAGCTTTGACATCATGTTGGACGAGAAAGCCTTCCGCTCCATCCCCAACTGTCTGGATGTTGGCGTCTTGAAATTACCGGTCATTGTGACGGGTCGAAGACCGGTATGCTGGAGGTGTGGAGTGACTGGTCATCTCTCCTCCTCCTGCCCAGAGAAGAAGGCCTCTGGAAGTCAAGCGCCAGTTACCCAAGATCCCCCTCTGACCGCGTCTCTAAATTCCGCCTCGCCTGTAATGGGCGTACCAGCCTCCGGGACCGGGTCGGTTAATCCTCCGGTCGGCGCAACATCGAAAGCCACATTCCCCAAAGAGCCTTCGCCCGCTGCCGGTGCAGTTGTGGAGAAGGGGGAGGGGGAATGGCTGGTTGCTGGTAAGGCCAGAGGGAAGCGCCGGACAGCGGGTCCTCAGTCCCCTGAAGCCCCTAGGAAGAAAGGCACATACAGCCCCACTCCCTCTAACAACGTTAAGGGCGATGCCCCGGCCTCGGAAGAATCATTTGAAGAAAAACAAAAGAGATTCGACCCCGGTTATGAAAAATCGGAAAAACTAAAAGAATTGAAAAAGCGACTGGATACAGAAAGAAAAGACCCAATCCCTTCTACGTCCTCTAGTAGACCCGCCCCTTCTCCGAAGAAACAACCCCCTTCATCGCCTGCTATTTCACCATCTAAGGCCAAACCCACCAGTAGGGATCCCAGCCCCTATAGGCATAGATCCTTTTATACCCCCATGAACACTCCCACTCCTTCCCCCGTTAAACAAAAACCCACTCCCCTTCATACCCCCAAGCAATCACCGGCAAAAAATGCTGAGATGCCTCCTCCTGCTCCCAAGCGGCAAAGAAGCCCAACACAACAAAAAGAAAAAAAAAAAGATAGAAAAAAGATTTATTTTCAACACAGGAGAGGAGGTATGCCGTATTTCCCCTGCCCAGGCCGAGAGAGCCCGGGACTATAGTAACAGGGTCAAAGATCTTGAAGTTCCTGCTTTCAATTAAACAGTTTGCTGACCTTGACATTGAGGAGCCTAAAAAACTTCCCAAATGCCCAGAGGGTCCTGACAGTTATTAGGTCAGGACCTGCGGCCAATCAGACTTGGGCGATGGTGGAGGAAGCTGTAAATGCCTGTAAGATGGCTTTGCCCATCGCCATAGTCGAAAACGAAAAATTAAAAAGTTACAACAGTTCTGTGCAGGGAGGGTCCCCGTTTTAGTTCACCCATCCCTGTATAGAGCTCTTAAATTGACCTTCCCTGGGATATCGGCGGTATCTCCCAAGACGGCACCATCAAGAATGAGATGGGCCATGGGTCTATGGGAGACGCGGTCGGTATCCTTACCCCGGCCATGTTTAATGCTGGTAAACAACCCTAATCGGACTTCTCATGTCTCTCTGGTTAGCTACGTTAAATGTGCGGGGCCTGAGGTCCGAGTCTCGCAGGGCGAGGCTCTCTCGTGACCTTCAGCGCCTCGGGGTGAATGTTTGTTGTGTGCAAGAGACCCGTTTTTCTTCTCATGACCGTGAGGATATACTGTCTAAGGGGTTCGCCCTTTTTTTTTCAGCATGTTTTGATGGTCGTTCGAGGGGTGTCTCTTGGCTAGTGAGCAAGTCTTTGGAGGCTGCATGTTCCCTTGTCTTCGCAGATCCGGCGGGCAGGCTTTGCGTGCTGGATGTTACTATAAAGGATAAGGCTTTACGTCTCATTGGGGTTTATGCGCCCAATGTTCATGCTGAGCGGCCTGCTTTGTTTCGGCAGATCGAGCCGTTTTTGACGACTTCTCGTCGGGTAGTCTTAGCGGGGGATTGGAATGCCGTCCTTGACCCCGATATAGATCGTATAGGTAAAAAACCGGGTACTAAAAATCCTGATGTGAAGGCATTTCGGGACTTTATCGACAGGTTTGATCTTGTCGATAAGTACCGGAATGAGCACCCTCAGGAGGTAGCATGGACTTGGACAACTAGTGGCAACTCGGCCAGTGGCTCGCTTGCGAGCTACCTGGACCGAGTGTTAGTTAGGAGAGTCGACGTAGGGCTCTTAGAGTGTCCAAGTTTCCATTATATAGTTTACACGGATCATAGGCTTGTCCGGGTCCGTGTAAACTTAGATGTTTAAGGTTAGATTGGCTGGTTACTGGAAATTTAACTGTTCACTTTTCGGTGAACAGGATTTCCGGGACCAGCTGCTACTAATGATTCAGAGGGAATTGACGGGGGCGGTTGTGGGAAACGCCTGGTGGGGAAAATTAAAATCAAAAATTAGAACGTTTGCTGCCGATTTTAGTCGTCGACTCAATCTAGATAGACTAGCGGCGCAAACGGCATTAGAAGATAAAGTTGATCGGGCCGTCAAATCCCGTGTTAGTGGGGACATAGTCTTAGCTAAGGCAGAGTTGGCCTCCTTGCTTATCAAGAAGGATCAAGCTCTGGTAGTTAGGGCTAGGCTAAAGAGAATGTCTTCTGAGGCGACGAATATGGCCGCAGAATTGCGTGCAGAGGAAAATCGGAACGCGGCTAAGCGACATATAGCGTGCGTCACATTGCCGGATAAGCGGACCGTGACTACAAGCGCGGGCATATGCGAGGCCTTTCGGCTTTATTTTCAGGATCTTTTCACCAGGGAGCCCGGTCTGAGCTCTGCTCAGTTCGATGCCTATTTGGCTGACTTTCCCTGCCTTGAGGCAGCTGAAGCGGCTAGGTGCGAGGGTCCCATAACAGAGTCGGAAATCTGGGATGCGCTGAAGCAGGTTGGCCTGGATAAGTCTCCGGGACTAGATGGACTTCCCTACGAAGTGTACTTGAGGCTGTCGCCCGTTTTTGTTCCTTTGCTGCAGCTGATTTACAACCACTGGATGAGGCAGGGTCTTTACCTCGACGCTTCACCAGGGGTGTGATCAAGTTGTTGCGTAAGGACAAGAACGGTGGGGATGGGTTAGGGAACTTTCGCCCTTTGACGATGTTAAATACTGACTTAAAGATTTTGGCGAAGATCTTAGCCAACCGTTTGCAGCTTGTCCTGTCTCGTCTGATTGGCCCCGAACAGACTTGTGCTGTGAAGGGCAGGACGATTCAGGATAACCTTCATATGGTACGCTTGATCTTAGAACAAGTCGACAGTGAAGCCGCGCTGATCAATTTAGATCAGTCCAAGGCCTTCGATAGGGTTGACCATCGGTTTCTGGAGGCTGTCCTGTCGGCGGCCGGTTTCGGAGCCGACTTTCGCTCCTGGATCCGGCTCTTGTATGCGACCCCCGGTGCGCTGGTGGAAGTGAATGGGGTAAGGTCGGAGCCTTTCGTATTGTCTCGCTCCATTCGTCAAGGTTGTCCGCTATCGCCCTTGCTTTACGTTCTTGCGTTGGAACCATTCCTTCGCAAGTTAAAGGCGAATCCGGTCCTGCGCGGAATTACCCTGCCTGGCGCTACCACCTCGGCCAGGTATTCTGCCTATGCTGACGACGTTTCGGCTCTTGTGTCGAGCAGAGCCGAGATTGACGAAGTCAGCAAAGAAATAAGTGGGTATGAGATGGTGACAGGGGCCAGGATCAACCGTGATAAGTCTGTGGGCTTGCGGTTGGGTGCGTGGAAGGTTTCTCTTCCCGGACCTTTCCTCTGGACGGATGGGCCGATCAAGATACTCGGCGTCTGGTTCGGTCCTGATCTCCAGTTGGAAATGAACTGGTCGGAGGTACAAGGGAAGGCCGAGATCGCGGTTAATCTGTGGTCTCGGAGGAGACTTTCCCTGAAGGGAAGGGCGGAAGTATGTGTTTCACACATCTATCCGATCCTCCTCTACCGACTCTCTGTGCTTCCACTCCCGTATGCCCGACTAATGCAATTAGTCAGGACCTTGTTCTCTTTCTTGTGGAGAGGCAAGGCCCCTATGGTATCTCGCGAGGTCTGTTGCCTCCATCCCTCTGAGGGCGGTCTGGGGATGCCTAGCATTGAGATCCGTCAATATATGCTTCGCATTACCTTTTTAGACCGAATGTGTCGTGGGTCGAATGAGGAGGGTGCCTTTTGGAAAGAAGACGTCCAGAAACATTTTCCATCCCTGAAAAGTGTGCACTCGTGCGAACAAGAGGCCGGCCGTTTACCACGTGCCGAGTGCTCTTTTTATCGTGAATGTCGTCGCGCTCTGAAGCTCCTCTTACGGGTTTCGGATGGTCTCTCCAACGCCCAGGCGTTGTCTCGCAAGGCATTATATCAAGTTTTAGTTAGGGGGGTCCGTACAAGATGATCTGATTGGCGAGCTCGGTCTTACGAAGCGGGAGGCTCGCTCGATATGGCCTTGGGCGCCCGGGTTGAAATGTCTCAATAACGATGAGGCATCACTCACCTGGCTGGTGATTCGTAAAGCCCTCTGGGTCAGCAAGAGACTTTGTTCAGCAGGCTTGGAGAATTGTCCAAACTGTCGTCGCTGTGCGGGGGAAGTCGAGACTATTGGTCACGCCTTCTTTCAGTGCAGGGTGATAGTGCCGTTGTGCAAGTTTCTTGAGGGCCTCATGGTTCGCATGCTGCATGGAAAGGTTTTTGTCCTGGATGCCAGAGCTGTTTGTAGCAATGTGGTGCCGCAGATGACGAAGGCTGAACACTATGTGTTCTGTTGCTTACTAGGGGTTATGAGAGTCGTGATTTGGACGACGCGTCAGAAGGGATTCCATGAGGGCGAGAAGTTCACTTCTTCCCAACTGATCTTGTTCTTTAAGCATCAGCTTAAAGTCAAGATCAGGACGGAAAGGCGGCGGCTCACCTCATCGGAATTCAGCAAAAGGTGGGTGATTCTTGCGCGAATGTGCCGAGTAAAAGGGCTGACCTTGAGTGGCATTTGGATGCCGGTTAGGCATTAAGGATATTGTTTTCCTGGGTTGAACATAGGCAACCCATCCCGGAGTTAGGTTAGATTAGGTTTTTGTATTTTTTCTTTTAGTTTTTTCTATTCTGGTAAACTTAGCTAAGGTGTATTTGCTCATTGGTCCCCTTTTATTTCTGTCCCCTTTTTTTTTTTTTTTCCTTTAGTTTAACTCCCCATCCCCTCCCTCGTTTTTTTAGGTGGTCAGTAATGTCAGTTCTCTGGTAGATGTGGGGCGCCTTTCGTTTCGTGTGTGTGTTTTTCGTACTTGTTGTTGTGTATAAATGAGTGTGTGCCTGTGTGAGTGCTTGGGATGAATGAGTGTGGCTTTATTTTCATAAGTCCGCATCGATTTCGTCCAGTTAACTGATATTTCTGCCACATTCAAGAGTTTGTGGGGGGTTTTATTACTAACACTAATTTTATTTGGTTTCTTGTAAATATATTTTGTCATTTTGTATAATTTCATTGGGGTTCATTTTTAAAAGTTGTTGTTTTTTATGCCCCTCCCCCCACGGACAAATATTTTGTACATAAGGGGATTATTTAGGTTTTTTCATGGAGTCAGAGAGGCATTTTGGTGTTTGTAGTAAGAAAGGTATGGATAAATGTGTTGTTTTGGTGAAAGGAATATTGTTCTGTATGATAGGGTCAGTGATTGTGGCTAGCTAAGTTTAATCTAAGACTAGTGATGACCGTCCTTCACCCCAATCCCCTTTTCGGCCTTGTGCCACATTTGTACATATGTGCAATAAATAATAGATAGTCGAGATTAAGCGTTTACACCGTTTTTCTCCTGACCGGTGCTAGACATATTTGCTGTCTACCAAAGGACTATTTTTTCAACTTTTCAGACTGCCTTAATTTAGTTAAGTTTTTTGATTTAATTATACACCATTTTTCTAACGTATTTTTTGACTCTTTTTTAAAACTTGTCATTTTTTTCGAACTTGTTCATTTTGACCTTTTGTTTTTCCTTTTCAAAAAAAAAAAAACCGTTACTTTTTTTTTGTTATTAATTATTTTTGTTTGAGTTCATTTTTTCAGTACCCACACCCCGGAGTTTTTTGTTTATTTTATTTTCTCGTTTTGACCTTTTTAATTTTTTTAATTATTTCTGTGTTACCCGTTTAAAAAAAAAAAAAAAAAAAAGTCTACGTTTTTATTTTATTTTTGTAATCTCTGTCCCTCCTTTTTTTTAACGTTTTGGGTTGACCGTTTTTTTAGCGGCAGCCATTTTGTAATTTATAACTTTTTTTTTTTTCGTATTTTTTTCTCTTTTCCGTTTATAACTATTAGTTTTATTGTGTAATTTGTTTGCTTTATTTGTCTGTTGTCCTTTAAATTTTTTCTTTCTTTCATTTTCGTGAACCTTGTTCACATTTTCTCTCGTCTGTATATTTGTTTTTTTTTTACCTGTTTATATTTGTGGTTATAATTTTTGCACGTCCTCCTGTTTTTTTTTTGTCTGTTGATATTTGTTTAATTGTTTTGATAGGCCAAACTTTTTTTTTACCCTCCTTTTTTTTTTTTTTTTTTTTTTTCCTCCCTCCGCCTCTATAAGGCGGTTCCCCCCCGTATTTACCCCCCCTCCCCTTATTATTATTTAAAAATGGAGAAAAAAAGGAAAAACCACCCTTTTTTTGGCTATTAAGAAAAAAAAAAAGCCCAAAAAGGCTATTCGAAAACACCTTTTCAACCTGAAAAAAAGACCCCCCGGACAAAGACAGTTTAGAAGAATTTCCAGCTTAGAAACCTCTTCCCCTAGCAACATGGATGCTGTTGGGGAAAAAGAAAATCAAAAATAAAAAAATATTAATATTTCTACGGAAGCTCAAAATGGCAACAAAAAGGACTCAATCTATGGAGGCCAATAATGGCCAAAATAAAGAAAAATACAGAAAAGAAAAAACCGCAACTGAGCCTGAGGCCGGGGAATCGCCCTCTTGTTGGTCGTCCCTCCAAAGTGCATTATCAATTTAGCGGAGTTCTTGGAGCGTGCCAAAAGTTACGCACACCTTGTTGTAGATGGTGGACTTTTGGAAGACCCCCAAGAATTGAAAAAAAATTGACAAAAGAATAGTGTCGGTTTTCGTCGTGGACAAGCGTACGCGCAAAATTTGTCGCTCGACGAAAAACACAGTGTTAAAAGCATTGGAATCCTTCGGGTTCAAGCCCCTTAGAATAGTTAAGGGTGCTAAATTTTTCATGTGGGACGTACTGTTGCCCACATCAGAAGATTGCGTCGCCGCGGCTAGCCGTGAGCTTATTAACAAAGAGATAATACTGCGTACAGAGTACGAAGGCCGACGTAAGACCAGGGTAACGGTATACGAGGTCCCTCCTCAGGTTATCGGGGAACATCTCGCGGCGTTCTTCTCTCAGTATGGCGAAATTCTGGGAGCTTCCTGTGATAGCCTGAGCGGGGGGTGGAGCTTTGATATCATGTTGGACGAGAAAGCCTTCCGCTCCATCCCCAACTGTCTGGATGTTGGCGTCTTGAAATTACCGGTCATTGTGACGGGTCGAAGACCGGTATGCTGGAGGTGTGGAGGACTGGTCATCTCTCCTCCTCCTGCCCAGAGAAGAAGGCCTCTGGAAGTCAAGCGCCAGTTACTCAAGATCCCCCTCTGACCGCGTCTCTAAATTCCGCCTCGCCTGTAATGGGCGTACCAGCCTCCGGGACCGGGTCGGTTAATCCTCCGGTCGGCGCAACATCGAAAGCCACATTCCCCAAAGAGCCTTCGCCCGCTGCCGGTGCAGTTGTGGAGAAGGGGGAAGGGGAATGGCTGGTTGCTGGTAAGGCCAGAGGGAAGCGCCGGACAGCGGGTCCTCAGTCCCCTGAAGCCCCTAGGAAGAAAGGCACATACAGCCCCCTCCCTCTAACAACGTTAAGGGCGATGCCCCGGCCTCTGAAGAATCATTTGAAGAAAACAAAAGAGATTCGACCCCGGTTTATGAAAAAATCTGAAAAACTCAAAGAATTAAAAAAGAGACTGGATTCAGAAAGAAAAGACCCAATCCCTTCTACGTCCTCTAGTAGACCCGCCCCTTCTCCAAAGAAACAACCCCCTTCATCGCCTGCTATTTCACCATCAAAGGCCAAACCCACCAGTAGGGATCCCAGCCCCTATAGGCATAGATCCTTTTATACCCCCATGAACACTCCCACTCCTTCCCCTGTTAAACAAAAAACCCACCCCCTTCATACCCCCAAGCAATCACCGGCAAAAAATGCTGAGATGCCTCCTCCTGCTCCCAAGCGGCAAAGAAGCCCTACACAAAAAGAAGAAAAAAAAGATGATTTATTTTCAACACAGGAGAGGAGGTATGCCGTATTTCCCCTGCCCAGGCCGAAAGAGCCCGGGACTATAGTAACAGGGTCAAGGACTTGAAGTTCCTGCTTTCAATCAAACAGTTCGCTGACCTAGACATTGAGGAACCTAAAAACTTCCCAAATGCCCAGAGGGTCCTGACAGTTATTAGGTCAGGACCTGCAGCAAATCAGACATGGGCAATGGTGGAGGAAGCTGTAAATGCATGTAAGATGGCTTTGCCCATCGCCATAGTCGAAAACGACAAATTAAAAAAGTTACAACAGTTCTGTGCAGGGAGGGTCCCCGTTTTAGTTCACCCATCCCTGTATAGAGCTCTTAAATTGACCTTCCCCTGGGATATCGGCGGTATCTCCCAAGACGGCACCATCAAGAATGAGATGGGCCATGGGTCTATGGGAGACGCGGTCGGTATCCTTACCCCGGCCATGTTTAATGCTGGTAAGCAACCCTAATCGGACTTCTCATGTCTCTCTGGTTAGCTACGTTAAATGTGCGGGGCCTGAGGTCCGAGTCTCGCAGGGCGAGGCTCTCTCGTGACCTTCAGCGCCTCGGGGTGAATGTTTGTTGTGTGCAAGAGACCCGTTTTTCTTCTCATGACCGTGAGGATATACTGTCTAAGGGTTCGCCCTTTTTTCAGCATGTTTTGATGGTCGTTCGAGGGGTGTCTCTTGGCTAGTGAGCAAGTCTTTGAGGCTGCATGTTCCCTTGTCTTCGCAGATCCGGCGGGCAGGCTTTGCGTGCTGGATGTTACTATAAAGGATAAGGCTTTACGTCTCATTGGGGTTTATGCGCCCAATGTTCATGCTGAGCGGCCTGCTTTGTTTCGGCAGATCGAGCCGTTTTGACGACTTCTCGTCGGGTAGTCTTAGCGGGGGATTGGAATGCCGTCCTTGACCCCCGATATAGATCGTATAGGTAAAAAACCGGGTACTAACAATCCTGATGTGAAGGCATTTCGGGACTTTATCGACAGGTTTGATCTTGTCGATAAGTACCGGAATGAGCACCCTCAGGAGGTAGCTTGGACTTGGACAACTAGTGGCAACTCGGCCAGTGGCTCGCTTGCGAGCTACCTGGACCGAGTGTTAGTTAGGAGAGTCGACGTAGGGCTCTTAGAGTGTCCAAGTTTCCATTATATAGTTTACACGGATCATAGGCTTGTCCGGGTCCGTGTAAACTTAGATAAGCCTAAGGTTAGATTGGCTGGTTACTGGAAATTTAACTGTTCACTTTTCGGTGAACAGGATTTCCGGGACCAGCTGCTACTAATGATTCAGAGGGAATTGACGGGGCGGTTGTGGGAAACGCCTGGTGGGGAAAATTAAAATCAAAAATTAGAACGTTTGCTGCCGATTTTAGTCGTCGACTCAATCTAGATAGACTAGCGGCGCAAACGGCATTAGAAGATAAAGTTGATCGGGCCGTCAAATCCCGTGTTAGTGGGGACATAGTCTTAGCTAAGGCAGAGTTGGCCTCCTTGCTTATCAAGAAGGATCAAGCTCTGGTAGTTAGGGCTAGGCTAAAGAGAATGTCTTCTGAGGCGACGAATATGGCCGCAGAATTGCGTGCAGAGGAAAATCGGAACGCGGCTAAGCGACATATAGCGTGCGTCACATTGCCGGATAAGCGGACCGTGACTACAAGCGCGGGCATATGCGAGGCCTTTCGGCTTTATTTCCAGGATCTTTTCACCAGGGAGCCCGGTCTGAGCTCTGCTCAGTTCGATGCCTATTTGGCTGACTTTCCCTGCCTTGAGGCAGCTGAAGCGGCTAGGTGCGAGGGTCCCATAACAGAGTCGGAAATCTGGGATGCGCTGAAGCAGGTTGGCCTGGATAAGTCTCCGGGACTAGATGGACTTCCCTACGAAGTGTACTTGAGGCTGTCGCCCGTTTTTGTTCCTTTGCTGCAGCTGATTTACAACCACTGGATGAGGCAGGGTCTTTACCTCGACGCTTCACCAGGGGTGTGATCAAGTTGTTGCGTAAGGACAAGAACGGTGGGGATGGGTTAGGGAACTTTCGCCCTTTGACGATGTTAAATACTGACTTAAAGATTTTGGCGAAGATCTTAGCCAACCGTTTGCAGCTTGTCCTGTCTCGTCTGATTGGCCCCGAACAGACTTGTGCTGTGAAGGGCAGGACGATTCAGGATAACCTTCATATGGTACGCTTGATCTTAGAACAAGTCGACAGTGAAGCCGCGCTGATCAATTTAGATCAGTCCAAGGCCTTCGATAGGGTTGACCATCGGTTTCTGGAGGCTGTCCTGTCGGCGGCCGGTTTCGGAGCCGACTTTCGCTCCTGGATCCGGCTCTTGTATGCGACCCCCGGTGCGCTGGTGGAAGTGAATGGGGTAAGGTCGGAGCCTTTCGTATTGTCTCGCTCCATTCGTCAAGGTTGTCCGCTATCGCCCTTGCTTTACGTTCTTGCGTTGGAACCATTCCTTCGCAAGTTAAAGGCGAATCCGGTCCTGCGCGGAATTACCCTGCCGGGCGCTACCACCTCGGCCAGGTATTCTGCCTATGCTGACGACGTTTCGGCTCTTGTGTCGAGCAGAGCCGAGATTGACGAAGTCAGCAAAGAAATAAGTGGGTATGAGATGGTGACAGGGGCCAGGATCAACCGTGATAAGTCTGTGGGCTTGCGGTTGGGTGCGTGGAAGGAGTTTCTCTTCCCGGACCTTTCCTCTGGACGGATGGGCCGATCAAGATACTCGGCGTCTGGTTCGGTCCTGATCTCCAGTTGGAAATGAACTGGTCGGAGGTACAAGGGAAGGCCGAGATCGCGGTTAATCTGTGGTCTCGGAGGAGACTTTCCCTGAAGGGAAGGGCGGAAGTATGTGTTTCACATCTATCCGATCCTCCTCTACCGACTCTCTGTGCTTCCACTCCCGTATGCCCGACTAATGCAATTAGTCAGGACCTTGTTCTCTTTCTTGTGGAGAGGCAAGGCCCCTATGGTATCTCGCGAGGTCTGTTGCCTCCATCCCTCTGAGGGCGGTCTGGGGATGCCTAGCATTGAGATCCGTCAATATATGCTTCGCATTACTTTTTTTAGACCGAATGTGTCGTGGGTCGAATGAGGAGGGTGCCTTTTGGAAAGAAGACGTCCAGAAACATTTTCCATCCCTGAAAAGTGTGCACTCGTGCGAACAAGAGGCCGGCCGTTTACCACGTGCCGAGTGCTCTTTTTTATCGTGAATGTCGTCGCGCTCTGAAGCTCCTCTTACGGGTTTCGGATGGTCTCTCCAACGCCCAGGCGTTGTCTCGCAAGGCATTATATCAAGTTTTAGTTAGGGGGTCCGTACAAGATGATCTGATTGGCGAGCTCGGTCTTACGAAGCGGGAGGCTCGCTCGATATGGCCTTGGGCGCCCGGGTTGAAATGTCTCAATAACGATGAGGCATCACTCACCTGGCTGGTGATTCGTAAAGCCCTCTGGGTCAGCAAGAGACTTTGTTCAGCAGGCTTGGAGAATTGTCCAAACTGTCGTCGCTGTACGGGGGAAGTCGAGACTATTGGTCACGCCTTCTTTCAGTGCAGGGTGATAGTGCCGTTGTGCAAGTTTCTTGAGGGCCTCATGGTTCGCATGCTGCATGGAAAGTTTTTTGTCCTGGATGCCAGAGCTGTTTGTAGCAATGTGGTGCCGCAGATGACGAAGGCTGAACACTATGTGTTCTGTTGCTTACTAGGGGTTATGAGAGTCGTGATTTGGACGACGCGTCAGAAGGGATTCCATGAGGGCGAGAAGTTCACTTCTTCCCAACTGATCTTGTTCTTTAAGCATCAGCTTAAAGTCAAGATCAGGACGGAAAGGCGGCGGCTCACCTCATCGGAATTCAGCAAAAGGTGGGTGATTCTTGCGCGAATGTGCCGAGTAAAAGGGCTGACCTTGAGTGGCATTTGGATGCCGGTTAGGCATTAAGGATATTGTTTTCCTGGGTTGAACATAGGCAACCCATCCCGGAGTTAGGTTAGATTAGGTTTTTTGTTTTTTTCTTTTAGTTTTTTCTATTCTGGTAAACTTAGCTAAGGTGTATTTGCTCATTGGTCCCCTTTTATTTCTGTCTTTTTTTTTTTTTTTTTTTTTTTTTTTTTTCCTTTAGTTTAACTCCCCATCCCTCCCTCGTTTTTTTAGGTGGTCAGTAATGTCAGTTCTCTGGTAGATGTGGGGCGCCTTTCGTTTCGTGTGTGTGTTTTTCGTACTTGTTGTTGTGTATAAATGAGTGTGTGCCTGTGTGAGTGCTTGGGATGAATGAGTGTGGCTTTATTTTCATAAGTCCCGCATCGATTTCGTCCAGTTAACTGATATTTCTGCCACATTCAAGAGTTTGTGGGGGTTTTATTACTAACACTAATTTTATTTGGTTTCTTGTAAATATATTTTGTCATTTTGTATAATTTCATTGGGGTTCATTTTTAAAAGTTGTTGTTTTTTATGCCCTCCCCTACGGACAAATATTTTGTACATAAGGGGATTATTTAGGTTTTTTTCATGGAGTCAAAGAGGCATTTTGGTGTTTGTAGTAAGAAAGGTATGGATAAATGTGTTGTTTTGGTGAAAGGAATATTGTTCTGTATGATAGGGTCAGTGATTGTGGCTAGCTAAGTTTAATCTAAGACTAGTGATGACCGTCCTTCACCCCAATCCCCTTTTCGGCCTTGTGCCACATTTGTACATATGTGCAATAAATAAAAGATAGTAGAGATTAAGAAATTGAATCCAGAGACTCTGCCCGACTGCGATTTAGTCAACCCATTATGCAGGAACAGTCTTCCCAAGAATATACCAAACTAACTGTAAATATTGTGTACCTATTCTTTGTTTCAATACATTTTGTTAACGTACATTTTGTGTTGTATTATTCCATGCTTATTTAAGCTTCAAATATATATATATATATATATTTTTTTTTTTTTCCATTTTCAACTTTGTGTTCTTAATTGTTTTATTTATTTATTTATTTATTTATTGCATTGCTAGGGGAGGGGGGAGAGGAGTAAATTTAAAAGAATAGAAAGAAAAGATGGCGGTGGTGGTGAAAAAAGAAAAAGCAAGAAACGTTTCTGATCATAATTTTATGACCAAAATGTGTTCGATATTTTTTTGAGGGGGGGAAGAGTTAAAGTGACAATTCAAATGAAAGGAAACTTTTCTTGTCATTACTTAATATGTCAGACTGTTCGTTGAGAATGTGGATCGTTCCACGTGGTCAAGTTAAGATGAAAAAAAGAAAAGAAAAGACGAGCATGCTTTTTTTTTTTTTTTTGTATCGTTTTTGGCTGAGGAGGAAGTGCATTAAGTCATTAACGAGATTTTAACAATGGCATTTATTTAACGAGTCCATTTGGTGCGTGTTTATATATATATATATTTTTTTTTTTTTGCTTCAGGGTCCCCTGCCGGAATAGTACTGTTTCAGTAGGGTTTCTTGGGTGAACAAGTATAATGTTGGAAGACCTGAATTGCGTTTGTAATGACCCCAAGTCATAAAATAACTGACGAGGCGGTCCAAGCACTCGTTGGAGTTTTTTCATGTCATCGTATAACAATAAAAATATCTTAAAATAATTGTCGGACTTTGTCCATTTCGTTTCTTGTGACATCATAGACATATGTCTAGATCATATTAGTAAGCTATAACTTTCAATTTTAGCTAACTGCCATATAACTAATAGAAGAAATATTTTCTCCGATATTTCGACAAAAAATGTCTTTTTATGCAGTGTTTCTCAGCTTTTTTCAACGGCTCACCTAAGAGCAAATATAAATATCACTCAGCCAAATTTTAAGAAATTTAAATGTTACGAAATAAATCCATTGATTTTTTTACAAAAAAATCCACGCAAAAATATGAACATTAATTCAATGTTTCTATTCAACTATTTGTGCAGCTTATTTAGTGTGAAACCTGGTGCAATTTCGTGACACTATTTCGTGGCACAATTAAAAGATCGCGCGTCACAATAGTGTGCCGTGACATTGGTTTATCGTAACGTTTAACGGCGTAGATTTTAGAGTGAGCAAGCGAAATTCAAATTCCAGTTTATAGTATTCACTTCTTCCTATTGCCCGAGATTCAATAACCCTCCAGTGTGTCATTTTTGTGGTACAAGGTCGGTTTTAACGTGAAGATTGAATGTTTCTTTATTTTTTTTTGGTTTAATCTGGTCTCAGCTCGATTTAATGGTTTTTTGTCTAGATTGATCAAAAAAAGTCTAAAAAACTTTGAGAGTTTTAACGATTAATCAAAGATGGTCATACCACGGCTACGTTACAGATATATACGCAATAGGGGGGTGGACGCAAGAGAGGAGACAAGGTTTCGGAACGGAACATAGACTAATCTGCGGCATCCATCCCGACGGAAAACATGTTTCACTTCATCTGACAATCCTCCGGAAGAATCCGGAGGGAGCCACTTTTGAGGATCACTATTACCCTTGGAAAAAGGCAAGAACACATTTCTTCTCCTACGTTTTTTTAACTCGATTTCAAAGTCATTTATACTTGGACAATTTTTTGTGACTTCACGGTGGATGTTTCTATCCGTGGGTATTTCTATCTCGTTTAGCGTACATATTTCTTTTTTACTTTTTATCCTTGAAAATAATATTAGATTTTTTTTTTCCTTCCCGGGCGATGTGGCTGGGCGTGTCCTAAAGATAATGACCTCATTGAACTCAGTCGATTTACATTTGTAACACCTCATCGGATGTTAGGTTTTCACCAGTTAGCAGTCGAAAAAAAATTAAATCAACAAACCTAGTTAAAATCTTGAGATAAACTGCAAAGAGTTCGTATAATACTACTGTTAAGGGAGACAATAGTTAATATTTGACTTTTTTTTTAAAAAGCTAAAAATGGATAACCTTTAAAAAACAAAAAAAATAGATATATAGATAGTCTTCGTGAACTGTATGAGGGATCGTTAGGCGAAAAAGTCAAGCATTATTTGGTTCCTGGCAGTCAAACTAAAAAGACGTACGCATTCAGGCTCGTGACAATCAACATAAGATAAGTACTAAAGATTACAATAATTTTTTTTCCAGATATCAAATCTCTTACAAAACACATACACACCTTGTATGAAATTTCAATATATATATATATATATATATATATATATATATATATATATATATATTTTCAATTCCTGTTATATGAAGACGTATATGGTTATTTTAAAAATTTTATGTTTATGTTGTATTGCTATTTCGCTTTGTTAATTAATCCAATAGTTTTTTTCTCGCACAACAATACCTTCAAAATAAGACTTGATCCCATATCTTGTCATTTCATATTAAGATCTCATCTATTTAGAGTCTAAATGGCTTGATGTAACCGTAAGTTCTATGCTAACAGTTCTTTCTGTGGTACTTCCCTGATTACAGAACTCTTCCGGTTTCTTGCTTTCCATTAATGTTTGATCTTCAAAATTTAAAAATAATGTCAATCGTTATCTTCTTCATCTATTATTCTCGCTCCTTAATTTTTTTTTTTGATATTCTTTCGCATTCAGTATTTCCCTGCGTGTTAGTGGCTTTATTTCCTTGCTTGGAGTGAAATGATTAAAAATAAAGTTTTAAAAAAGCTTTAAATGTTTTTTATATATTAATGTATTATTGTAAAATTACATGAGTAATGGTTATATAGTTATTATATCTATATAAACAATAGTGACATAGCAGACAGTTTTGAGCAAAAAAAGAAACTTCAATGTTGGCTGTCTTTCCCAAGTGTATTGACAACGGAAATTTTTTCTGACGTGTAAATTAATTTAAAGTAATAAAACGTTTTGTTTGAATTTGATACACATTTTCCTGAAGTATAAAATCTAGACAGTCAAAGAAACACTCAAAACACATTCATTTCGATAAATGAGACGAGAAGGAAAATAAACTCTTGATTGGCTCGATTTTAATTTTACAATATAACCGTGAAAATAAAACAGAATTGATGTTTCGTTTTGTTTTGCGTTGTTTTCAAATACAGAATTGTATGTTTTGTTTTTAGTATTAATAAAACTGAATACATGAAAGGCGCTTTTGTTATAAATGCGATGCAAATGACTTTTACTTGTATTTCATTTGATCTCCTCGGAACAATTTACTGCTTTTCGATAACAAAATGCAAATTCAGTTATTTTTTTCCGAAAAAAAAATGTCTATATGTGGCATTGGAAACAAGTGTTCAGCTCTGTAAACTAACATCAAACTCAATGTTTTGGCCTATATGATTTGGTTAGTGAAGCTCTTTTTGCAACAAAATTTACAGATACATAAATAAAAGTCGGATTAATCAACGGAAAATATATTTCAATTCAACTGAGCATTCAATATTGCAGAATGTACATAAAAATGTATAGATATTTCTTCAAAACTATGTGTTACGCGGATAAAGGAAAAAGGTTATAGTAGTTTCAACCAGAGAAAAGTGTGTATAATCAAAAAGAAGAGAGAAACCGCAAATGTCTTTGTTTGTAATGTGGATTTTTTAACAAATATATGATTTTTTATTTTCCATAATTTTTTAACGCGTTTCCGGTCTTGCGACCTTCATCAGGCAAAAGTAGATATTGAATAATATTATTAAAAGGAATTAATTTTTCTTATGTTTTTCGATGTTAAATATTCTCGGAATTAGACATTCTCTTTTTTGGTGTGATAGGGGCCAAAATGTCTTTCTTGAACTTGCAGTGAAAGAATTTTGCGTGAAGGGTAATAAAATAATTAAGGTTGGTCCGAGAAAAGGTGAGAATGGTATCTATATTCTTATCGTTTAATATGTCAAAAAAATGTGTTCTTAGATCTATTTCCATTTTTCTGTTTTGTCAATATGCGTGCATACGTAAAAACCACAAATATATAAATATATAATATATATATATATTATATATATATATATATATATATATATATATATATATATTTATTTAAAATATTTATTTATGATATGATTCCATCGCTACATAAGAGTTCTCATGTTTCAAAAACAATAGCCGAAAATTATCTTCTATACAATTATTTGAATTAAACTGAATTAAAATTTACTGTCTTATTATAAACATTTAGTGTACACATACATACATAAATATATATATATATATATATATATATTAAGAAAGGACAAGGTCCGACAATTTATTTATTAAAATATTTTTTATGTTTAACGTTGTTATTTTATAGATACAAGTATTTAAGCAAATTCTCTGTTTATGATAAACAGTATTAAATAACATTTACCGGCCTGAATGTCCGAGAAATTTTCATAGAAAATATTCGTTCTTTGACAGGATTCGAACCTGCATCCTATACGGAACCGTCATATATGACTCTTACCTCTAGGCTACAAAGAAGCGTTCGGTAGACAAGGTCGAATTTACTGTTTATAAACTTCAATCTTCCATGAATCTCGTACATTCATAACTGCTCTGCCGTATCGAATGTAAACAAATGACGTCATATATTAATAAATGGAAAGGTCCGACAATTTATTTATTAAAGACTTTTTTTTGTATCTATAAAATAACAACGTTAAAACAAAAAAATGTCTTTAATAAATAAATTGTCGGACCTTGTATTGAGACGGTAAGGCACGTCAGCGTATATAACGGTTCCGTATATATATATATATATACAGGTCAAAGAACGAATATATTATATATGAAAATTTTGGGACATAATTTATCTATTTATTGAATAATTTATGATACTTTTTATTTTTGAACATTGATCTGTTAATGTCGAATAAACTGAAATGAAAACTCAAAAAAAATAATAATATGTATCAACACGGTATTTTCTAGTTCCTTTAATAATGACACCTTTCCTGTCCGTGAATACGAAAGGATCCAATTGAAAATAAGTAGTCAAAATTTGTCTATATTATTCAATGAAACATGTTTTAAAGAAAAGATGGTTTAAAATATACATCAATATATATATATATATATATATATATATAAAAAATTCCCAATTATTTAGAATCAAGGCAGTTCAATGTCCAGGAGAGAGTAAAAAGCTCTTTTTGAATTTGTAGGAATGGTGAAGTGAACGTGATTACGATTCTAATGAAATAAATTATAACCATGGAATATTAGTGTTGAGCCTTATATATATATTATATATATATATATATATATATATATATATATATATATGATCAATGGTGATCTATGTTACAATATTAATGGTCTGCGAGATATTTTCACTTACACTCTGTGCTTTGGTGTCCTTATATATAAACGGGGGCGGGCAAACATAAACAATGTTTATTTTTTAAAGCCCACGGAAACTTCAGATCTTTGAGAGTCGGAACAATAATTATTATTGCCATCTCTAGAAACTGTTTCGGAACTCCGTAGGAGTCGTGACTCCGACTTTGAGAAACTTTGTCTAGACGAACATACAATGCGCCTTATATAGTGAAGAAAAAAAGAAAAGAAGAAAAGACGGAATATAAACTGCAAAATAATAAATTCTTCCCTTTCTTACATCATCTAGATATCTCTAAAAAATCCCCTACTAAAATTACGCACTTATTAAAATTTTAAAGAAAGTTTCATTATTTCGTGCCACCAAAACCACAACCTCCAACCCACCCCTAAATTAATTTGATTCTATCTCCATTATTGAAAATAATTCCTGCCTTATTTTTTTGTGTGGGAGGGGGTGGTTCATTTTCTTTTCATGAAAAAATGTCTTAGTTGCTTTTTTTTCGATATTCTTCCAACCCCTTTTTAGGGGTCTTTTTTTTTACTTTTTTTTATTTTTTTTTTTCTAGATTTGTTTCCCTTCCCCGACCTCGGCTCGTGCTTTTTGCCTTCCATGCTGCCGCCTCGGCCGAAAACAGGCTAAAGAAACTCCTCGGCGACACTTCGTAGCATGAAAAGGAAGCGAGTCCTTTTGATCTATTCGGAGCTTTGGCATCGGGTTTGAGACGGAAGGAGTGCCGCCGTCACTTGCCGACAGATTGAAGGAAAGGGGAAAAATCGAGATAGATAGATAGATAGATAGATAGATAGATAGATAATGAATATACTAAGATAGATAGATAGCATGACTGATTGATAGAAACTTATTGAGATAGATAGATAGATAGATAGATAGATAGATAATGAATATACTAAGATAGATAGATAGAATGACTGATTGATAGAAACTTATTGAGATAGATAGATAGATAGATAGATAGATAATCAACATGTTGGGATAGATAGATAGATAGATAGATAGATAGAATGACTGATTGAGAGAAACTTATTGAAATAAATAGATACATACATACATACAATACACACATACATAATGTTGAGATAGATAGATAGATAGATAGATAGATATGACCAGACTGGGATAGATAGATAGATAGATAGATACAGACATACATACATACATACAGACATAATTAATATGTTGGGATATATAAATAATGAACAGGCCGAGATAAATAGATCGATAGATAGAAAGATAATATGTTGGTATAGATAGATAATTAACATACTGAGAATATATATATATATATATATATATATATATATATATATATATATATATATATATATATATATATAATGAGTGCGTGCGTTTGTGTGTGTGGGTGTGATAAATTGGGTGCAGATAGATTGTAATTTTGAGAATTTAAATATAACCATATAAATATGTTTTCCATTTTGATAGAAATGCTCAAATTGAAATACAAAATGATTTGAAAAAAAATAGGAGGAGATAGAGATGAAATGAAGAAATGACAGAGAGGGAGTGAGTTAAAATAGAGAGGGGTGAAACGAGAGAAGCAAGGGAAATAAAAAGGGTGGGGAATATAAACGAGATATATAGATTTATAGAAAATCATATAAGAATTCAAGAAAGGCGGGAAAGGAACAAAAAGGAAATATAAAGGGAAAGAAAGAAAGACCAAAAAAAATTTAAAAAAAAGTTGCTGAAAGAATGAATGAATGAATATTAGAGAAATGAAGAAAGGGAAAAGATTTGGATATAAAAATAAAAGAAAAAAAAAGAAGGAAAAAGAAGTAGATAAAAAAGAAAAATTGGTTTTTAAAATTTTTGAAAAAATAAAAAGAAATAAAAAAAAGAAAGAAAAAACAGGAAATGGGAACATAGATAGGTAATTAAATAAAAATAGATAGATAGGTAGATAGATAGATAAAAAATGAATTGGAGAAGGAAAAACAGAAAAAATGAAAAAAAAAAAAAAAAATAGGAGAAAAATGAAGGAAAAAAAAAAAAAAAGAATGAAAGAAAAGGAATAAAGAATAAATGAAAAAACGAAAGAAATACATTTTAAAAAAACGAAAAGAAACCAAAGCAATGAAGGAGGTGGAGGAAAAAAGGGAAAAAAAAAGAAACGAACGAAAGAGAAAAAAAAAAGAACGAAAAAAAGAAAAAGAAAAAAAAAAATAGGAAGGAAAAAATGAAGGGAAGAAAAGAAAGAAAGAAAAAAAAAAAAAGGAAAGGAAAGAAGGAGGGGACGAAGGAGGAAAATGAAAGATAGAAAAAAAAAAGAAGAAAAGAAAGAATGAAAAAAAAAGAAAAAGAAGGAATTAGGAAAAGGAAAAAAATGAAAGAAAGAAAGAAAGAAAAGAAAGAAAGAAAAAAAAAAGAAAGAAAAGAAGGAGGAACGAATGGAACGAAAAGATGAAGGGATAGAAAAGAAAAATAGAAAAAAGGAAAGAAAGAAAGAATAAAAAGAAAAGAATGAAATAAAGAAGCGATAAAGAAAGGAAGAAAGGAAGGAAGGAGGGGGAGGAAAAGGGGAAGGAAAAAAATTGAAGGGAAAAAAAAAAAATAAATGAAAGAACGAAAAGAAGGAAGGAAGGAAGGAAGGAAAAAAAAAAGAATGGAGGGAGAGGATGGAGGAAGGAAGGAGGAAAAATGAAGGATAGAAAGAAAGTTTTTTTTGGATCATTAAGAAAAATAAAACGAAAAGGAAGAATTATATAAAAAATAATTTGGAGGATCCAGAAATATAAAGGAAGAATAAAAATAAAAAGGAGGAAAAATGAAGGATAGATGTTAAAAAAAAAACAAAAGAAAAAGAAAGAACGAAAGAATCTGTTTTTTTAAAAAAGGGGAATAAATTTTTTAAAAAAAATGAAGGAAAGAAAAAGAAAAAGAAAGAAAGAACGAAAAGAAAGAAAGAAAGAAAAGAAAAGAAAGAACGAAAACGAAAAAGATTTTTTTCTACAGGAAGGAGGAAAAATGAAGGAAACCAAAAGATAAAGAAAAATAAAAAACAATAAAAAGAAAAAAAAAAAATGAAATAAATAGATAATAAAGAAAGAATGAAAGAAAGAAAGGAAAAAAATAAAGAAAGAAAAATGAATGACATAAAGGATTTTTTGAAAAAGGAAAGAAAAAATACATTGGTTTTAAAGGAAAGAAGAAAGAAAAAAGGAAAAAAAAAGAAAAAAAGGAAGGAAGGAAAAGGAAGGAAGGAAGGAAGGAAGGAAAGAAGGAAAAAAGAAGGGAAAGAAAAAAATTTTTTCTTTTTTAAGAAATCTAAAAGAAATGTTTGGATAGAAAAAAAAAAGGAAATTTTAAAAAGAAGGAGTGGAAAAAAATTTAAAAAAAAAGAAAGTAAAAAAGAAAAAAAAAGAACGAACGAACAGAAAAGAAATAAAGGAAGGAAGGAAGAAAAATGATGTGAAAAAGAAAGGAAACAAAAAAAGAAAGGAAAGCAAATAAATTGTTGGTTGATAGAAGCTGTTAAAAAATGTCGGTGAAAGTAAAAGTTTGTCAATTGAACTTGACGAGTCCTTTTGACGATGGAAAAATCCTTTTTTCTCAAAGACGAAGAGAAAACTTGAGGAAATGCGAAGAAATTAAAAACGGTGTGTGAAGAAGAAAAAGGTCAAAAAAGAATAAGATTTGAAAAGGAATGAAAAAGAATTCGTGAAGAAGAATGAAAGAAAAGAATCTCAAAAATGTAAAAGGAAATAAAAAAAAAGAAAAAAGAAAAGAAAAAAATGAAAAAAAAACAATTAAATAAAAATCGTAGAAAAGAAAATAAAAGAAAAAAAAAGAATTTTTTAAAAGAAAGAAAGATTTTTTTTTTGAATTTTAGAAAAAAAAAAAAAAGAAATGAAGAAAGAAAGAAAAAAATTTTTTAAAAAAGATAGAAATTTCCTTGGCATTTAAATAAAAAAAAAAAAAGAAAGAAAATCTTTAAAGAAAAAAGAAATCAATTTCAAAGAAAGAAAAAAAGAAAGTCCAAAGCGATTGTAAAAAAGTTAAAAGAAAAAAAGAAATAAAAAGAATGTCCTGGAAATTTCCATTTAAAAAAAGAAAGGAGAAATTTGAAAAGAAACAAAAAAAAAGAAAAAAAGAAAGAAAGAGGAAAAAATTTCCGAAAAGAAGAAAAAGAAAGAAAGAAAGAAAAAAAAAAAAGAAAAGTCTTGGGAAACAAAAGACAAAAAAAAGAAAAAAAATTTTTTTTATAAAATTTGATTTCAGAATGAAAGAAAAGAAAGAAAGAAAAGAAATTCCAAGGAAATGTTTTTATTTCATGAAGGAAAAGATCATTTTTAAAAGAAAGAAAAGTGAAAAATAAAAAAACGAACGTCCTTGAGCAAATGAACTTTGAAAAGAAAAATTACTCATCGGTGGACGAAATAAAGGGTTCAATTCGAAATTCAATCATTGAAGAATGCCGGAGAACACAATATCGAAACATGCAACTTTAGAATCAAAGGAAAACAAAGACCAAAAAATATCTCAAAGTCTTTTAACAAGGACAGAAAGTGCAACATTGAAAGAAAATTTGGCACATTGGGAAGCCACAGCCTTCCAAAGAATCCAGAAACTGAAAGAGAGAAATGAAATAGGTCCTGATCTGGCATCTCGAGAAAACAGTCACTATCTCACAGACATTAATATTTAAATCCGTATTTTTACAAGGGAATTCGTGTTTGGTAAAAAACTAAATAAATTGGAACCCCAAAAATAAATGGATGAAAAGAAAGATAGAAAGGTTGGCATCATTGGACCCAAATTTTCAATTGTGAAACAGTTTGTTTTAACCGCCACTTAATCATCCAACAGGCAAAACTTTTCGCACTTTTACTTTTTTTGGAAAAGGAATCTTAAAAATGTTTCTATGATAGCTATAATCTTCAGATATTCAAATGTAATATTTTTGATATATTTTGATTAAAATTCCCATGTCCATCTCTTTATCCTTTCCTAAAAACCCTCTCATTACAATTTTAAAAATACAGAAGGATGCTGGGACACCCTGGACTGAAATATCAAAAAAAGGAAGTTTAAAAGAGAAAATGGAAAGAAAAGGAAACTTATATTTAACATCAGGAAAAGAAACTTGAAATTTTAGGGGCGCATAATGAGGAAAAGAACTTGAGAAAATCTGATAAAAAACAGGGAATTGAAGGCAAGAGGAAAAAGGAAGACAAAAATAAAAAGACTTAGAAAAGAAAAGAACAAAATTGGAACAAGGTTTGAAAAGATAAAATAAGGGAAAGAGCTAAGAAAAAAAGAATTGAAAAAAAGAAGAAAAAATATGAAAAAGAAGTTTTTGATAAAAGAAGAAGAAGAAGAGAAGAAGAA
>CAHIKZ030004000.1:45000-46820 GCA_903632075.3 Acanthosepion pharaonis
AATGATTTCTCATTTTTTTTTCTTTTAAATTTTATTCATGTTTAATTTTCCATATCTGCATTTCATTTTTCTTCTTTTTTCTTCTTCTTTTTTTATCCTTTCTCATTTTCTTCACGACGCTTTGATTTCATTCTCTTAAATATTTTTTGGTTTCCTTCATTACTACAGATTTTCTGGGGGTTTTTTTTCGTCTTAAAATCATATTTCTTTCTCTTTCATTTTCATAATTCTCTTATTCTGTTTATACCTTTTTAAATACATTTTTCTTATTCTTTAATTTTCATTCTTTTTTCTTTCTTTCTTTTTTCATCCATTAAAAGACTTTAATTTTTCCTCAAAGGAAAAAGTTTTCAACACATCTTCTGTCATTTTTCACATTTATAACTCTTAGATTTTTTACCTGTCTATATTTCTGACATGAGGTAATATTTCGGACGATTTTCCTCATCTTTGGATGTCACTTGTCAGTTATTTTGTTAATTTCCCTCTGAAATTATCCATTTCTCAACCAGGTATTGAACTCAATGTTTGGGTCCTCATTCAATGGATCAATGCGTTGGTTAGATCCAGGGACAGGAGCCAAAGAGTTATGTTCAATTCCTTATCATCAGTGGAGATTTTTCTTCGAGGAAATTAACAGGATATAATTGATAACTGATATCCATTAAATATGGCACGTGGAACTAGAACATTCTACCCCAGTGAGCGAAATAAAGGGTTCAGTTCGACATTCCAACCACCTGAAGAAGGCCTGGAGCATTTCAACGGCCGAAACATTTGTACAAATATGGCGACAAAGATGAGGATTATAGTCCGAATATTCAATTTATTTTTTTACTTTCTTTTTTTTACTTTATCCTTCTTTTAGTGCTTTCTTCCACCCATTTATTTTTTCTTTCTTTCTTTCTTTCTTTCTTTTTTCTTTCTTTCTTTTTCATCCATTTATAATTCTTTGATTTTTTTCTTTTCTTTCTTTTTCAACACATTTTCTTTCTTTCATTTTTCCCATTTCTTTCTTTTTTCTTTCTTTCTTTCTTTCTTTCTTTCATTTTTCCCATTTCTTTCTTTTTTCTTTCTTTCTTTCTTTCTTTGTTTTTCATCCATTTATAATTCTTTGATTTTTTTCTTTCTTTCTTTTTCAACACATTTTCTTTCTTTCATTTTTCACATTTCTTTTTTCTTTCTTTCTTTCGAATTATTTGAACTTTTTCTTTTCTTTCTTTTTCTAGACTTTTTTCTTTCATTTTTTACTTTTATAATTCTTTGATCTTTTTACTTCTTTTCTTCTACTTTTTTCTTCTTTTTCTTCTTTCTTCCACCCATTTTTTTCTTTCTTTCTTTCTTTTCTTGTTTTTCTACACATTTTCTTTCTTTTAATACGTTCTTTCACTTACTATTTCTTTCTTTCTTCTTTCTCTTTTCTGCCTTTCCACCTCACTTTCTTTTTGGTTTTCTTTCTTTCTTGCTATTTTCCTCATCTTTTCTTTCCTTGTTTTTTTCTTCCTCTTTACCACTTTACTTTTTCTCTTTCTTTTATTCTCCTTTTCTTCTTCATTTCACTTTTTCTTTTCCCTTAAAGGATACCAAAACTAAAAGAAAATGTTTTGAAATATTGAGCGAACGGACTTTTTATAGGAATATTTTTTTTTCAATCTCAAAGACTAACTCCTAACCAAAGAGTTTAACTAATTCTTATTGAAGTTGAAAATACATTAATAGTAAATATGGCGACGCTGAGAAGAAAACACGACACATGACAGTAAATGATTACAAAGATTGACAAACTAAACACTTTGAACATTTAGAACACTTGGAACACT
>CAHIKZ030004001.1:0-46766 GCA_903632075.3 Acanthosepion pharaonis
CCTTTAAAATTTTTTTTTTTTAATAGGAGTGGGAAGGGAAACCCCCTTTTTTTTTTTTAATTTTTTTTTTCCCAAAAGGGGGGGGGCCCCCCCCTAAAAGATTTTTTTTTTTGGGGGGAAAGGGGGAAAACCTTCCCTTTTAAAAATTTCATTTAAAATTTTTTGGCAAAAAAGGGAACCCCCCCTTTTTGTTAAAATTTTTTTAAAAATTTTGGGGGCCCCCCCCCAAAAAACCCCTTTTTTTCCATTAAAAAAACCAAAAAAATGATTTTTTCATTGGTTTATTAAAAAAAAAAGTGCCAAAACCCCTTTTTTAAAAATTTTTTTAAAAATTTTTTAAATTAAAACCCCCCCCTTAAATTTTTTCCCTTTTAAATTAGGAAAAAATCATTAAAAATTCGTTTTAAATTGTGAGGCAAGGAGCAAACATTAGGGATCTTTCAATAAAATTCCAAATTTTGACATTTTCCCCTCTTAACTTTTTTCCCTTTTTAAATGCCCAATGCATTCAACTCAGCGAAGTGCGATTTCCAATAAAAATGCGGTGGACGCAAAAGTGGGTGATCACTGTATATTTCCCTTCTCTCTTTGCTTTATATTTACCTTTCCCTTCTTTAATGTGCCATTAGGGAAAGGCAAAACCCTCATCTAAAACTTGTACGAAATTATTTTTCATTAGAATTCATTGAGGCAGCGTAGGGAACAATACATTCAACTCAGCGAATTGCGATTTCCAATAAAAATGCGGTGGACGCAAAGTGCGTGATCACTGTATATTTCCCTTCTCTCTGTGCTTTATATTTACCTTTCCCTTCTTTAATGTGCCATTAGGGAAAGGCAAAACCCTCATCTAAAACTTGTTCGAAATTATTTTTCATTAGAATTCATTGAGGCAGCGTAGGAAGTAATGCATTCAACTCAGCGAATTGCGATTTCCAATAAAAATGCGGTGGACGCAAAGTGGGTGATCACTGTATATTTCCCTTCTCTCTGTGCTTTATATTTACCTTTCCTTCTTTAATGTGCCATTAGGGAAAGGCAAAACCCTCATCTAAAACTTGTTCGAAATTATTTTTCATTAGAATTCATTGAGGCAGCGTAGGAAGCAATGCATTCAACTCAGCGAATTGCGATTTCCAATAAAAATGCGGTGGACGCAAAGTGGGTGATCACTGTATATTTCCCTTCTCTCTGTGCTTTATATTTACCTTTCCCTTCTTTAATGTGCCATTAGGGAAAGGCAAAACCCTCATCTAAAACTTGTTCGAAATTATTTTTCATTAGAATTCATTGAGGCAGCGTAGGAAGCAATGCATTCAACTCAGCGAATTGCGATTTCCAATAAAAATGCGGTGGACGCAAAGTGGGTGATCACTGTATATTTCCCTTCTCTCTGTGCTTTATATTTACCTTTCCCTTCTTTAATGTGCCATTAGGGAAAGGCAAAACCCTCATCTAAAACTTGTTCGAAATTATTTTTCATTAGAATTCATTGAGGCAGCGTAGGAAGCAATGCATTCAACTCAGCGAATTGCGATTTCCAATAAAAATGCGGTGGACGCAAAGTGGGTGATCACTGTATATTTCCCTTCTCTCGGTGCTTTATATTTACCTTTCCCTTCTTTAATGTGCCATTAGGGAAAGGCAAAACCCTCATCTAAAACTTGTTCGAAATTATTTTTCATTAGAATTCATTGAGGCAGCGTAGGAAGCAATGCATTCAACTCAGCGAATTGCGATTTCCAATAAAAATGCGGTGGACGCAAAGTGGGTGATCACTGTATATTTCCCTTCTCTCTGTGCTTTATATTTACCTTTCCTTCTTTAATGTGCCATTAGGGAAAGGCAAAACCCTCATCTAAAACTTGTTCGAAATTATTTTTCATTAGAATTCATTGAGGCAGCGTAGGAAGCAATGCATTCAACTCAGCGAATTGCGATTTCCAATAAAAATGCGGTGGACGCAAAGTGGGTGATCACTGTATATTTCCCTTCTCTCTGTGCTTTATATTTACCTTTCCCTTCTTTAATGTGCCATTAGGAAAGGCAAAACCCTCATCTAAAACTTGTTCGAAATTATTTTTCATTAGAATTCATTGAGGCAGCGTAGGAAGCAATGCATTCAACTCAGCGAATTGCGATTTCCAATAAAAATGCGGTGGACGCAAAGTGGGTGATCACTGTATATTTCCCTTCTCTCTGTGCTTTATATTTACCTTTCCCTTCTTTAATGTGCCATTAGGGAAAGGCAAAACCCTCATCTAAAACTTGTTCGAAATTATTTTTCATTAGAATTCATTGAGGCAGCGTAGGAAGCAATGCATTCAACTCAGCGAATTGCGATTTCCAATAAAAATGCGGTGGACGCAAAGTGGGTGATCACTGTATATTTCCCTTCTCTCTGTGCTTTATATTTACCTTTCCCTTCTTTAATGTGCCATTAGGGAAAGGCAAAACCCTCATCTAAAACTTGTTCGAAATTATTTTTCATTAGAATTCATTGAGGCAGCGTAGGAAGCAATGCATTCAACTCAGCGAATTGCGATTTCCAATAAAAATGCGGTGGACGCAAAGTGGGTGATCACTGTATATTTCCCTTCTCTCTGTGCTTTATATTTACCTTTCCCTTCTTTAATGTGCCATTAGGGAAAGGCAAAACCCTCATCTAAAACTTGTTCGAAATTATTTTTCATTAGAATTCATTGAGGCAGCGTAGGAAGCAATGCATTCAACTCAGCGAATTGCGATTTCCAATAAAAATGCGGTGGACGCAAAGTGGGTGATCACTGTATATTTCCCTTCTCTCTGTGCTTTATATTTACCTTTCCCTTCTTTAATGTGCCATTAGGGAAAGGCAAAACCCTCATCTAAAACTTGTTCGAAATTATTTTTTCATTAGAATTCATTGAGGCAGCGTAGGAAGCAATGCATTCAACTCAGCGAATTGCGATTTCCAATAAAAATGCGGTGGACGCAAAGTGGGTGATCACTGTATATTTCCCTTCTCTCTGTGCTTTATATTTACCTTTCCCTTCTTTAATGTGCCATTAGGGAAAGGCAAAACCCTCATCTAAAACTTGTTCGAAATTATTTTTCATTAGAATTCATTGAGGCAGCGTAGGAAGCAATGCATTCAACTCAGCGAATTGCGATTTCCAATAAAAATGCGGTGGACGCAAAGTGGGTGATCACTGTATATTTCCCTTCTCTCTGTGCTTTATATTTACCTTTCCTTCTTTAATGTGCCATTAGGGAAAGGCAAAACCCTCATCTAAAACTTGTTCGAAATTATTTTTCATTAGAATTCATTGAGGCAGCGTAGGAAGCAATGCATTCAACTCAGCGAATTGCGATTTCCAATAAAAATGCGGTGGACGCAAAGTGGGTGATCACTGTATATTTCCCTTCTCTCTGTGCTTTATATTTACCTTTCCCTTCTTTAATGTGCCATTAGGGAAAGGCAAAACCCTCATCTAAAAACTTGTTCGAAATTATTTTCATTAGAATTCATTGAGGCAGCGTAGGAAGCAATGCATTCAACTCAGCGAATTGCGATTTCCAATAAAAATGCGGTGGACGCAAAGTGGGTGATCACTGTATATTTCCCTTCTCTCTGTGCTTTATATTTACCTTTCCTTCTTTAATGTGCCATTAGGGAAAGGCAAAACCCTCATCTAAAACTTGTTCGAAATTATTTTTCATTAGAATTCATTGAGGCAGCGTAGGAAGCAATGCATTCAACTCAGCGAATTGCGATTTCCAATAAAAATGCGGTGGACGCAAAGTGGGTGATCACTGTATATTTCCCTTCTCTCTGTGCTTTATATTTACCTTTCCCTTCTTTAATGTGCCATTAGGGAAAGGCAAAACCCTCATCTAAAACTTGTTCGAAATTATTTTTCATTAGAATTCATTGAGGCAGCGTAGGAAGCAATGCATTCAACTCAGCGAATTGCGATTTCCAATAAAAATGCGGTGGACGCAAAGTGGGTGATCACTGTATATTTCCTTTCTCGGTGCTTTATATTTACCTTTCCCTTCTTTAATGTGCCATTAGGGAAAGGCAAAACCCTCATCTAAAACTTGTTCGAAATTATTTTTCATTAGAATTCATTGAGGCAGCGTAGGAAGCAATGCATTCAACTCAGCGAATTGCGATTTCCAATAAAAATGCGGTGGACGCAAAGTGGGTGATCACTGTATATTTCCCTTCTCTCTGTGCTTTATATTTACCTTTCCCTTCTTTAATGTGCCATTAGGGAAAGGCAAAACCCTCATCTAAAACTTGTTCGAAATTATTTTTCATTAGAATTCATTGAGGCAGCGTAGGAAGCAATGCATTCAACTCAGCGAATTGCGATTTCCAATAAAAATGCGGTGGACGCAAAGTGGGTGATCACTGTATATTTCCCTTCTCTCTGTGCTTTATATTTACCTTTCCCTTCTTTAATGTGCCATTAGGGAAAGGCAAAAACCCTCATCTAAAACTTGTTCGAAATTATTTTTCATTAGAATTCATTGAGGCAGCGTAGGAAGCAATGCATTCAACTCAGCGAATTGCGATTTCCAATAAAAATGCGGTGGACGCAAAGTGGGTGATCACTGTATATTTCCCTTCTCTCTGTGCTTTATATTTACCTTTCCCTTCTTTAATGTGCCATTAGGGAAAGGCAAAACCCTCATCTAAAACTTGTTCGAAATTATTTTTCATTAGAATTCATTGAGGCAGCGTAGGAAGCAATGCATTCAACTCAGCGAATTGCGATTTCCAATAAAAATGCGGTGGACGCAAAGTGGGTGATCACTGTATATTTCCCTTCTCTCTGTGCTTTATATTTACCTTTCCCTTCTTTAATGTGCCATTAGGGAAAGGCAAAACTCTCATCTAAAACTTGTTCGAAATTATTTTTCATTAGAATTCATTGAGGCAGCGAAGGAAGCAATGCATTCAACTCAGCGAATTGCGATTTCCAATAAAAATGCGGTGGACGCAAAGTGGGTGATCACTGTATATTTCCCTTCTCTCTGTGCTTTATATTTACCTTTCCCTTCTTTAATGTGCCATTAGGGAAAGGCAAAACCCTCATCTAAAACTTGTTCGAAATTATTTTTCATTAGAATTCATTGAGGCAGCGTAGGAAGCAATGCATTCAACTCAGCGAATTGCGATTTCCAATAAAAATGCGGTGGACGCAAAGTGGGTGATCACTGTATATTTCCCTTCTCTCTGTGCTTTATATTTACCTTTCCCTTCTTTAATGTGCCATTAGGGAAAGGCAAAACCCTCATCTAAAACTTGTTCGAAATTATTTTTCATTAGAATTCATTGAGGCAGCGTAGGAAGCAATGCATTCAACTCAGCGAATTGCGATTTCCAATAAAAATGCGGTGGACGCAAAGTGGGTGATCACTGTATATTTCCCTTCTCTCTGTGCTTTATATTTACCTTTCCCTTCTTTAATGTGCCATTAGGGAAAGGCAAAACCCTCATCTAAAACTTGTTCGAAATTATTTTTCATTAGAATTCATTGAGGCAGCGTAGGAAGCAATGCATTCAACTCAGCGAATTGCGATTTCCAATAAAAATGCGGTGGACGCAAAGTGGGTGATCACTGTATATTTCCCTTCTCTCTGTGCTTTATATTTACCTTTCCCTTCTTTAATGTGCCATTAGGGAAAGGCAAAACCCTCATCTAAAACTTGTTCGAAATTATTTTTCATTAGAATTCATTGAGGCAGCGTAGGAAGCAATGCATTCAACTCAGCGAATTGCGATTTCCAATAAAAATGCGGTGGACGCAAAGTGGGTGATCACTGTATATTTCCCTTCTCTCTGTGCTTTATATTTACCTTTCCCTTCTTTAATGTGCCATTAGGGAAAGGCAAAACCCTCATCTAAAACTTGTTCGAAATTATTTTTCATTAGAATTCATTGAGGCAGCGTAGGAAGCAATGCATTCAACTCAGCGAATTGCGATTTCCAATAAAAATGCGGTGGACGCAAAGTGGGTGATCACTGTATATTTCCTTCTCTCTGTGCTTTATATTTACCTTTCCCTTCTTTAATGTGCCATTAGGGAAAGGCAAAACCCTCATCTAAAACTTGTTCGAAATTATTTTTCATTAGAATTCATTGAGGCAGCGTAGGAAGCAATGCATTCAACTCAGCGAATTGCGATTTCCAATAAAAATGCGGTGGACGCAAAGTGGGTGATCACTGTATATTTCCCTTCTCTCTGTGCTTTATATTTACCTTTCCCTTCTTTAATGTGCCATTAGGGAAAGGCAAAACCCTCATCTAAAACTTGTTCGAAATTATTTTTCATTAGAATTCATTGAGGCAGCGTAGGAAGCAATGCATTCAACTCAGCGAATTGCGATTTCCAATAAAAATGCGGTGGACGCTAAGTGGGTGATCACTGTATATTTCCCTTCTCTCGGTGCTTTATATTTACCTTTCCCTTCTTTAATGTGCCATTAGGGAAAGGCAAAACCCTCATCTAAAACTTGTTCGAAATTATTTTTCATTAGAATTCATTGAGGCAGCGTAGGAAGCAATGCATTCAACTCAGCGAATTGCGATTTCCAATAAAAATGCGGTGGACGCAAAGTGGGTGATCACTGTATATTTCCTTCTCTCTGTGCTTTATATTTACCTTTCCCTTCTTTAATGTGCCATTAGGGAAAGGCAAAACCCTCATCTAAAACTTGTTCGAAATTATTTTTCATTAGAATTCATTGAGGCAGCGTAGGAAGCAATGCATTCAACTCAGCGAATTGCGATTTCCAATAAAAATGCGGTGGACGCAAAGTGGGTGATCACTGTATATTTCCCTTCTCTCTGTGCTTTATATTTACCTTTCCCTTCTTTAATGTGCCATTAGGGAAAGGCAAAACCCTCATCTAAAACTTGTTCGAAATTATTTTTCATTAGAATTCATTGAGGCAGCGTAGGAAGCAATGCATTCAACTCAGCGAATTGCGATTTCCAATAAAAATGCGGTGGACGCAAAGTGGGTGATCACTGTATATTTCCCTTCTCTCTGTGCTTTATATTTACCTTTCCCTTCTTTAATGTGCCATTAGGGAAAGGCAAAACCCTCATCTAAAACTTGTTCGAAATTATTTTTCATTAGAATTCATTGAGGCAGCGTAGGAAGCAATGCATTCAACTCAGCGAATTGCGATTTCCAATAAAAATGCGGTGGACGCAAAGTGGGTGATCACTGTATATTTCCCTTCTCTCTGTGCTTTATATTTACCTTTCCCTTCTTTAATGTGCCATTAGGGAAAGGCAAAACCCTCATCTAAAACTTGTTCGAAATTATTTTTCATTAGAATTCATTGAGGCAGCGTAGGAAGCAATGCATTCAACTCAGCGAATTGCGATTTCCAATAAAAATGCGGTGGACGCAAAGTGGGTGATCACTGTATATTTCCCTTCTCTCGGTGCTTTATATTTACCTTTCCTTCTTTAATGTGCCATTAGGGAAAGGCAAAACCCTCATCTAAAACTTGTTCGAAATTATTTTTCATTAGAATTCATTGAGGCAGCGTAGGAAGCAATGCATTCAACTCAGCGAATTGCGATTTCCAATAAAAATGCGGTGGACGCAAAGTGGGTGATCACTGTATATTTCCCTTCTCTCTGTGCTTTATATTTACCTTTCCCTTCTTTAATGTGCCATTAGGGAAAGGCAAAACCCTCATCTAAAACTTGTTCGAAATTATTTTTCATTAGAATTCATTGAGGCAGCGTAGGAAGCAATGCATTCAACTCAGCGAATTGCGATTTCCAATAAAAATGCGGTGGACGCAAAGTGGGTGATCACTGTATATTTCCCTTCTCTCTGTGCTTTATATTTACCTTTCCCTTCTTTAATGTGCCATTAGGGAAAGGCAAAACCCTCATCTAAAACTTGTTCGAAATTATTTTTCATTAGAATTCATTGAGGCAGCGTAGGAAGCAATGCATTCAACTCAGCGAATTGCGATTTCCAATAAAAATGCGGTGGACGCAAAGTGGGTGATCACTGTATATTTCCCTTCTCTCTGTGCTTTATATTTACCTTTCCCTTCTTTAATGTGCCATTAGGGAAAGGCAAAACCCTCATCTAAAACTTGTTCGAAATTATTTTTCATTAGAATTCATTGAGGCAGCGTAGGAAGCAATGCATTCAACTCAGCGAATTGCGATTTCCAATAAAAATGCGGTGGACGCAAAGTGGGTGATCACTGTATATTTCCCTTCTCTCTGTGCTTTATATTTACCTTTCCCTTCTTTAATGTGCCATTAGGGAAAGGCAAAACCCTCATCTAAAACTTGTTCGAAATTATTTTTCATTAGAATTCATTGAGGCAGCGTAGGAAGCAATGCATTCAACTCAGCGAATTGCGATTTCCAATAAAAATGCGGTGGACGCAAAGTGGGTGATCACTGTATATTTCCCTTCTCTCTGTGCTTTATATTTACCTTTCCCTTCTTTAATGTGCCATTAGGGAAAGGCAAAACCCTCATCTAAAACTTGTTCGAAATTATTTTTCATTAGAATTCATTGAGGCAGCGTAGGAAGCAATGCATTCAACTCAGCGAATTGCGATTTCCAATAAAAATGCGGTGGACGCAAAGTGGGTGATCACTGTATATTTCCCTTCTCTCTGTGCTTTATATTTACCTTTCCCTTCTTTAATGTGCCATTAGGGAAAGGCAAAACCCTCATCTAAAACTTGTTCGAAATTATTTTTCATTAGAATTCATTGAGGCAGCGTAGGAAGCAATGCATTCAACTCAGCGAATTGCGATTTCCAATAAAAATGCGGTGGACGCAAAGTGGGTGATCACTGTATATTTCCCTTCTCTCTGTGCTTTATATTTACCTTTCCCTTCTTTAATGTGCCATTAGGGAAAGGCAAAACCCTCATCTAAAACTTGTTCGAAATTATTTTTCATTAGAATTCATTGAGGCAGCGTAGGAAGCAATGCATTCAACTCAGCGAATTGCGATTTCCAAAAAAATGCGGTGGACGCAAAGTGGGTGATCACTGTATATTTCCCTTCTCTCTGTGCTTTATATTTACCTTTCCCTTCTTTAATGTGCCATTAGGGAAAGGCAAAACCCTCATCTAAAACTTGTTCGAAATTATTTTTTTTCATTAGAATTCATTGAGGCAGCGTAGGAAGCAATGCATTCAACTCAGCGAATTGCGATTTCCAATAAAAATGCGGTGGACGCAAAGTGGGTGATCACTGTATATTTCCCTTCTCTCTGTGCTTTATATTTACCTTTCCCTTCTTTAATGTGCCATTAGGGAAAGGCAAAACCCTCATCTAAAACTTGTTCGAAATTATTTTTCATTAGAATTCATTGAGGCAGCGTAGGAAGCAATGCATTCAACTCAGCGAATTGCGATTTCCAATAAAAATGCGGTGGACGCAAAGTGGGTGATCACTGTATATTTCCCTTCTCTCTGTGCTTTATATTTACCTTTCCCTTCTTTAATGTGCCATTAGGGAAAGGCAAAACCCTCATCTAAAACTTGTTCGAAATTATTTTTCATTAGAATTCATTGAGGCAGCGTAGGAAGCAATGCATTCAACTCAGCGAATTGCGATTTCCAATAAAAATGCGGTGGACGCAAAGTGGGTGATCACTGTATATTTCCCTTCTCTCTGTGCTTTATATTTACCTTTCCCTTCTTTAATGTGCCATTAGGGAAAGGCAAAACCCTCATCTAAAACTTGTTCGAAATTATTTTTCATTAGAATTCATTGAGGCAGCGTAGGAAGCAATGCATTCAACTCAGCGAATTGCGATTTCCAATAAAAATGCGGTGGACGCAAAGTGGGTGATCACTGTATATTTCCCTTCTCTCTGTGCTTTATATTTACCTTTCCCTTCTTTAATGTGCCATTAGGGAAAGGCAAAACCCTCATCTAAAACTTGTTCGAAATTATTTTTCATTAGAATTCATTGAGGCAGCGTAGAAGGCAATGCATTCAACTCAGCAAATTGCGATTTCCAATAAAAATGCGATGGACGCAAAGTGGGTGATCACTGTATATTTCCCTTCTCTCTGTGCTTTATATTTACCTTTCCCTTCTTTAATGTGCCATTAGGGAAAGGCAAAACCCTCATCTAAAACTTGTTCGAAATTATTTTTCATTAGAATTCATTGAGGCAGCGTAGGAAGCAATGCATTCAACTCAGCGAATTGCGATTTCCAATAAAAATGCGGTGGACGCAAAGTGGGTGATCACTGTATATTTCCCTTCTCTCTGTGCTTTATATTTACCTTTCCCTTCTTTAATGTGCCATTAGGGAAAGGCAAAACCCTCATCTAAAACTTGTTCGAAATTATTTTTCATTAGAATTCATTGAGGCAGCGTAGGAAGCAATGCATTCAACTCAGCGAATTGCGATTTCCAATAAAAATGCGGTGGACGCAAAGTGGGTGATCACTGTATATTTCCCTTCTCTCTGTGCTTTATATTTACCTTTCCCTTCTTTAATGTGCCATTAGGGAAAGGCAAAACCCTCATCTAAAACTTGTTCGAAATTATTTTTCATTAGAATTCATTGAGGCAGCGTAGGAAGCAATGCATTCAACTCAGCGAATTGCGATTTCCAATAAAAATGCGGTGGACGCAAAGTGGGTGATCACTGTATATTTCCCTTCTCTCGGTGCTTTATATTTACCTTTCCCTTCTTTAATGTGCCATTAGGGAAAGGCAAAACCCTCATCTAAAACTTGTTCGAAATTATTTTTCATTAGAATTCATTGAGGCAGCGTAGGAAGCAATGCATTCAACTCAGCGAATTGCGATTTCCAATAAAAATGCGGTGGACGCAAAGTGGGTGATCACTGTATATTTCCCTTCTCTCTGTGCTTTATATTTACCTTTCCCTTCTTTAATGTGCCATTAGGGAAAGGCAAAACCCTCATCTAAAACTTGTTCGAAATTATTTTTCATTAGAATTCATTGAGGCAGCGTAAGAAGCAATGCATTCAACTCAGCGAATTGCGATTTCCAATAAAAATGCGGTGGACGCAAAGTGGGTGATCACTGTATATTTCCCTTCTCTCTGTGCTTTATATTTACCTTTCCCTTCTTTAATGTGCCATTAGGGAAAGGCAAAACCCTCATCTAAAACTTGTTCGAAATTATTTTTCATTAGAATTCATTGAGGCAGCGTAGGAAGCAATGCATTCAACTCAGCGAATTGCGATTTCCAATAAAAATGCGGTGGACGCAAAGTGGGTGATCACTGTATATTTCCCTTCTCTCTGTGCTTTATATTTACCTTTCCCTTCTTTAATGTGCCATTAGGGAAAGGCAAAACCCTCATCTAAAACTTGTTCGAAATTATTTTTCATTAGAATTCATTGAGGCAGCGTAGGAAGCAATGCATTCAACTCAGCGAATTGCGATTTCCAATAAAAATGCGGTGGACGCAAAGTGGGTGATCACTGTATATTTCCCTTCTCTCTGTGCTTTATATTTACCTTTCCCTTCTTTAATGTGCCATTAGGGAAAGGCAAAACCCTCATCTAAAACTTGTTCGAAATTATTTTTCATTAGAATTCATTGAGGCAGCGTAGGAAGCAATGCATTCAACTCAGCGAATTGCGATTTCCAATAAAAATGCGGTGGACGCAAAGTGGGTGATCACTGTATATTTCCCTTCTCTCTGTGCTTTATATTTACCTTTCCCTTCTTTAATGTGCCATTAGGGAAAGGCAAAACCCTCATCTAAAACTTGTTCGAAATTATTTTTCATTAGAATTCATTGAGGCAGCGTAGGAAGCAATGCATTCAACTCAGCGAATTGCGATTTCCAATATTTTTCAAAAAATGCGGTGGACGCAAAGTGGGTGATCACTGTATATTTCCCTTCTCTCTGTGCTTTATATTTACCTTTCCCTTCTTTAATGTGCCATTAGGGAAAGGCAAAACCCTCATCTAAAACTTGTTCGAAATTATTTTTCATTAGAATTCATTGAGGCAGCGTAGGAAGCAATGCATTCAACTCAGCGAATTGCGATTTCCAATAAAAATGCGGTGGACGCAAAGTGGGTGATCACTGTATATTTCCCTTCTCTCTGTGCTTTATATTTACCTTTCCTTCTTTAATGTGCCATTAGGGAAAGGCAAAACCCTCATCTAAAACTTGTTCGAAATTATTTTTCATTAGAATTCATTGAGGCAGCGTAGGAAGCAATGCATTCAACTCAGCGAATTGCGATTTCCAATAAAAATGCGGTGGACGCAAAGTGGGTGATCACTGTATATTTCCCTTCTCTCTGTGCTTTATATTTACCTTTCCCTTCTTTAATGTGCCATTAGGGAAAGGCAAAACCCTCATCTAAAACTTGTTCGAAATTATTTTTTCATTAGAATTCATTGAGGCAGCGTAGGAAGCAATGCATTCAACTCAGCGAATTGCGATTTCCAATAAAAATGCGGTGGACGCAAAGTGGGTGATCACTGTATATTTCCCTTCTCTCTGTGCTTTATATTTACCTTTCCCTTCTTTAATGTGCCATTAGGGAAAGGCAAAACCCTCATCTAAAACTTGTTCGAAATTATTTTTCATTAGAATTCATTGAGGCAGCGTAGGAAGCAATGCATTCAACTCAGCGAATTGCGATTTCCAATAAAAATGCGGTGGACGCAAAGTGGGTGATCACTGTATATTTCCCTTCTCTCTGTGCTTTATATTTACCTTTCCCTTCTTTAATGTGCCATTAGGGAAAGGCAAAACCCTCATCTAAAACTTGTTCGAAATTATTTTTCATTAGAATTCATTGAGGCAGCGTAGGAAGCAATGCATTCAACTCAGCGAATTGCGATTTCCAATAAAAATGCGGTGGACGCAAAGTGGGTGATCACTGTATATTTCCCTTCTCTCTGTGCTTTATATTTACCTTTCCCTTCTTTAATGTGCCATTAGGGAAAGGCAAAACCCTCATCTAAAACTTGTTCGAAATTTTTTTCATTAGAATTCATTGAGGCAGCGTAGGAAGCAATGCATTCAACTCAGCGAATTGCGATTTCCAATAAAAATGCGGTGGACGCAAAGTGGGTGATCACTGTATATTTCCCTTCTCTCTGTGCTTTATATTTACCTTTCCCTTCTTTAATGTGCCATTAGGGAAAGGCAAAACCCTCATCTAAAACTTGTTCGAAATTATTTTTCATTAGAATTCATTGAGGCAGCGTAGGAAGCAATGCATTCAACTCAGCGAATTGCGATTTCCAATAAAAATGCGGTGGACGCAAAGTGGGTGATCACTGTATATTTCCCTTCTCTCTGTGCTTTATATTTACCTTTCCCTTCTTTAATGTGCCATTAGGGAAAGGCAAAACCCTCATCTAAAACTTGTTCGAAATTATTTTTCATTAGAATTCATTGAGGCAGCGTAGGAAGCAATGCATTCAACTCAGCGAATTGCGATTTCCAATAAAAATGCGGTGGACGCAAAGTGGGTGATCACTGTATATTTCCCTTCTCTCTGTGCTTTATATTTACCTTTCCCTTCTTTAATGTGCCATTAGGGAAAGGCAAAACCCTCATCTAAAACTTGTTCGAAATTATTTTTCATTAGAATTCATTGAGGCAGCGTAGGAAGCAATGCATTCAACTCAGCGAATTGCGATTTCCAATAAAAATGCGGTGGACGCAAAGTGGGTGATCACTGTATATTTCCCTTCTCTCTGTGCTTTATATTTACCTTTCCCTTCTTTAATGTGCCATTAGGGAAAGGCAAAACCCTCATCTAAAACTTGTTCGAAATTATTTTTCATTAGAATTCATTGAGGCAGCGTAGGAAGCAATGCATTCAACTCAGCGAATTGCGATTTCCAATAAAAATGCGGTGGACGCAAAGTGGGTGATCACTGTATATTTCCCTTCTCTCTGTGCTTTATATTTACCTTTCCCTTCTTTAATGTGCCATTAGGGAAAGGCAAAACCCTCATCTAAAACTTGTTCGAAATTATTTTTCATTAGAATTCATTGAGGCAGCGTAGGAAGCAATGCATTCAACTCAGCGAATTGCGATTTCCAATAAAAATGCGGTGGACGCAAAGTGGGTGATCACTGTATATTTCCCTTCTCTCGGTGCTTTATATTTACCTTTCCCTTCTTTAATGTGCCATTAGGGAAAGGCAAAACCCTCATCTAAAACTTGTTCGAAATTATTTTTCATTAGAATTCATTGAGGCAGCGTAGGAAGCAATGCATTCAACTCAGCGAATTGCGATTTCCAATAAAAATGCGGTGGACGCAAAGTGGGTGATCACTGTATATTTCCCTTCTCTCTGTGCTTTATATTTACCTTTCCCTTCTTTAATGTGCCATTAGGGAAAGGCAAAACCCTCATCTAAAACTTGTTCGAAATTATTTTTCATTAGAATTCATTGAGGCAGCGTAGGAAGCAATGCATTCAACTCAGCGAATTGCGATTTCCAATAAAAATGCGGTGGACGCAAAGTGGGTGATCACTGTATATTTCCCTTCTCTCTGTGCTTTATATTTACCTTTCCCTTCTTTAATGTGCCATTAGGGAAAGGCAAAACCCTCATCTAAAACTTGTTCGAAATTATTTTTCATTAGAATTCATTGAGGCAGCGTAGGAAGCAATGCATTCAACTCAGCGAATTGCGATTTCCAATAAAAATGCGGTGGACGCAAAGTGGGTGATCACTGTATATTTCCCTTCTCTCTGTGCTTTATATTTACCTTTCCCTTCTTTAATGTGCCATTAGGGAAAGGCAAAACCCTCATCTAAAACTTGTTCGAAATTATTTTTCATTAGAATTCATTGAGGCAGCGTAGGAAGCAATGCATTCAACTCAGCGAATTGCGATTTCCAATAAAAATGCGGTGGACGCAAAGTGGGTGATCACTGTATATTTCCCTTCTCTCTGTGCTTTTTATATTTACCTTTCCTTCTTTAATGTGCCATTAGGGAAAGGCAAAACCATTAGGGAAAGGCAAAAACCCTCATCTAAAACTTGTTCGAAATTATTTTTCATTAGAATTCATTGAGGCAGCGTAGGAAGCAATGCATTCAACTCAGCGAATTGCGATTTCCAATAAAAATGCGGTGGACGCAAAGTGGGTGATCACTGTATATTTCCCTTCTCTCTGTGCTTTATATTTACCTTTCCCTTCTTTAATGTGCCATTAGGGAAAGGCAAAACCCTCATCTAAAACTTGTTCGAAATTATTTTTCATTAGAATTCATTGAGGCAGCGTAGGAAGCAATGCATTCAACTCAGCGAATTGCGATTTCCAATAAAAATGCGGTGGACGCAAAGTGGGTGATCACTGTATATTTCCCTTCTCTCTGTGCTTTATATTTACCTTTCCCTTCTTTAATGTGCCATTAGGGAAAGGCAAAACCCTCATCTAAAACTTGTTCGAAATTATTTTTCATTAGAATTCATTGAGGCAGCGTAGGAAGCAATGCATTCAACTCAGCGAATTGCGATTTCCAATAAAAATGCGGTGGACGCAAAGTGGGTGATCACTGTATATTTCCCTTCTCTCTGTGCTTTATATTTACCTTTTCCCCTTCTTTAATGTGCCATTAGGGAAAGGCAAAACCCTCATCTAAAACTTGTTCGAAATTATTTTTCATTAGAATTCATTGAGGCAGCGTAGGAAGCAATGCATTCAACTCAGCGAATTGCGATTTCCAATAAAAAATGCGGTGGACGCAAAGTGGGTGATCACTGTATATTTCCCTTCTCTCTGTGCTTTATATTTACCTTTCCCTTCTTTAATGTGCCATTAGGGAAAGGCAAAACCCTCATCTAAAACTTGTTCGAAATTATTTTTCATTAGAATTCATTGAGGCAGCGTAGGAAGCAATGCATTCAACTCAGCGAATTGCGATTTCCAATAAAAATGCGGTGGACGCAAAGTGGGTGATCACTGTATATTTCCCTTCTCTCTGTGCTTTATATTTACCTTTCCCTTCTTTAATGTGCCATTAGGGAAAGGCAAAACCCTCATCTAAAACTTGTTCGAAATTATTTTTCATTAGAATTCATTGAGGCAGCGTAGGAAGCAATGCATTCAACTCAGCGAATTGCGATTTCCAATAAAAATGCGGTGGACGCAAAGTGGGTGATCACTGTATATTTCCCTTCTCTCTGTGCTTTATATTTACCTTTCCCTTCTTTAATGTGCCATTAGGGAAAGGCAAAACCCTCATCTAAAACTTGTTCGAAATTATTTTTCATTAGAATTCATTGAGGCAGCGTAGGAAGCAATGCATTCAACTCAGCGAATTGCGATTTCCAATAAAAATGCGGTGGACGCAAAGTGGGTGATCACTGTATATTTCCCTTCTCTCTGTGCTTTATATTTACCTTTCCCTTCTTTAATGTGCCATTAGGGAAAGGCAAAACCCTCATCTAAAACTTGTTCGAAATTATTTTTCATTAGAATTCATTGAGGCAGCGTAGGAAGCAATGCATTCAACTCAGCGAATTGCGATTTCCAATAAAAATGCGGTGGACGCAAAGTGGGTGATCACTGTATATTTCCCTTCTCTCTGTGCTTTATATTTACCTTTCCCTTCTTTAATGTGCCATTAGGGAAAGGCAAAACCCTCATCTAAAACTTGTTCGAAATTATTTTTCATTAGAATTCATTGAGGCAGCGTAGGAAGCAATGCATTCAACTCAGCGAATTGCGATTTCCAATAAAAATGCGGTGGACGCAAAGTGGGTGATCACTGTATATTTCCCTTCTCTCTGTGCTTTATATTTACCTTTCCCTTCTTTAATGTGCCATTAGGGAAAGGCAAAACCCTCATCTAAAACTTGTTCGAAATTATTTTTCATTAGAATTCATTGAGGCAGCGTAGGAAGCAATGCATTCAACTCAGCGAATTGCGATTTCCAATAAAAATGCGGTGGACGCAAAGTGGGTGATCACTGTATATTTCCCTTCTCTCTGTGCTTTATATTTACCTTTCCCTTCTTTAATGTGCCATTAGGGAAAGGCAAAACCCTCATCTAAAACTTGTTCGAAATTATTTTTCATTAGAATTCATTGAGGCAGCGTAGGAAGCAATGCATTCAACTCAGCGAATTGCGATTTCCAATAAAAATGCGGTGGACGCAAAGTGGGTGATCACTGTATATTTCCCTTCTCTCTGTGCTTTATATTTACCTTTCCTTCTTTAATGTGCCATTAGGGAAAGGCAAAACCCTCATCTAAAACTTGTTCGAAATTATTTTTCATTAGAATTCATTGAGGCAGCGTAGGAAGCAATGCATTCAACTCAGCGAATTGCGATTTCCAATAAAAATGCGGTGGACGCAAAGTGGGTGATCACTGTATATTTCCCTTCTCTCTGTGCTTTATATTTACCTTTTCCTTCTTTAATGTGCCATTAGGGAAAGGCAAAACCCTCATCTAAAACTTGTTCGAAATTATTTTTCATTAGAATTCATTGAGGCAGCGTAGGAAGCAATGCATTCAACTCAGCGAATTGCGATTTCCAATAAAAATGCGGTGGACGCAAAGTGGGTGATCACTGTATATTTCCCTTCTCTCTGTGCTTTATATTTACCTTTCCCTTCTTTAATGTGCCATTAGGGAAAGGCAAAACCCTCATCTAAAACTTGTTCGAAATTATTTTTCATTAGAATTCATTGAGGCAGCGTAGGAAGCAATGCATTCAACTCAGCGAATTGCGATTTCCAATAAAAATGCGGTGGACGCAAAGTGGGTGATCACTGTATATTTCCCTTCTCTCTGTGCTTTATATTTACCTTTCCCTTCTTTAATGTGCCATTAGGGAAAGGCAAAACCCTCATCTAAAACTTGTTCGAAATTATTTTTCATTAGAATTCATTGAGGCAGCGTAGGAAGCAATGCATTCAACTCAGCGAATTGCGATTTCCAATAAAAATGCGGTGGACGCAAAGTGGGTGATCACTGTATATTTCCCTTCTCTCTGTGCTTTATATTTACCTTTCCCTTCTTTAATGTGCCATTAGGGAAAGGCAAAACCCTCATCTAAAACTTGTTCGAAATTATTTTTCATTAGAATTCATTGAGGCAGCGTAGGAAGCAATGCATTCAACTCAGCGAATTGCGATTTCCAATAAAAATGCGGTGGACGCAAAGTGGGTGATCACTGTATATTTCCCTTCTCTCTGTGCTTTATATTTACCTTTCCCTTCTTTAATGTGCCATTAGGGAAAGGCAAAACCCTCATCTAAAACTTGTTCGAAATTATTTTTCATTAGAATTCATTGAGGCAGCGTAGGAAGCAATGCATTCAACTCAGCGAATTGCGATTTCCAATAAAAATGCGGTGGACGCAAAGTGGGTGATCACTGTATATTTCCCTTCTCTCTGTGCTTTATATTTACCTTTCCCTTCTTTAATGTGCCATTAGGGAAAAGGCAAAACCCTCATCTAAAACTTGTTCGAAATTATTTTTCATTAGAATTCATTGAGGCAGCGTAGGAAGCAATGCATTCAACTCAGCGAATTGCGATTTCCAATCCAAAAAAATGCGGTGGACGCAAAGTGGGTGATCACTGTATATTTCCCTTCTCTCTGTGCTTTATATTTACCTTTCCCTTCTTTAATGTGCCATTAGGGAAAGGCAAAACCCTCATCTAAAACTTGTTCGAAATTATTTTTCATTAGAATTCATTGAGGCAGCGTAGGAAGCAATGCATTCAACTCAGCGAATTGCGATTTCCAATAAAAATGCGGTGGACGCAAAGTGGGTGATCACTGTATATTTCCCTTCTCTCTGTGCTTTATATTTACCTTTCCCTTCTTTAATGTGCCATTAGGGAAAGGCAAAACCCTCATCTAAAACTTGTTCGAAATTATTTTTCATTAGAATTCATTGAGGCAGCGTAGGAAGCAATGCATTCAACTCAGCGAATTGCGATTTCCAATAAAAATGCGGTGGACGCAAAGTGGGTGATCACTGTATATTTCCCTTCTCTCTGTGCTTTATATTTACCTTTCCCTTCTTTAATGTGCCATTAGGGAAAGGCAAAACCCTCATCTAAAACTTGTTCGAAATTATTTTTCATTAGAATTCATTGAGGCAGCGTAGGAAGCAATGCATTCAACTCAGCGAATTGCGATTTCCAATAAAAATGCGGTGGACGCAAAGTGGGTGATCACTGTATATTTCCCTTCTCTCTGTGCTTTATATTTACCTTTCCCTTCTTTAATGTGCCATTAGGGAAAGGCAAAACCCTCATCTAAAACTTGTTCGAAATTATTTTTTCATTAGAATTCATTGAGGCAGCGTAGGAAGCAATGCATTCAACTCAGCGAATTGCGATTTCCAATAAAAATGCGGTGGACGCAAAGTGGGTGATCACTGTATATTTCCCTTCTCTCTGTGCTTTATATTTACCTTTCCCTTCTTTAATGTGCCATTAGGGAAAGGCAAAAACCCTCATCTAAAACTTGTTCGAAATTATTTTTCATTAGAATTCATTGAGGCAGCGTAGGAAGCAATGCATTCAACTCAGCGAATTGCGATTTCCAATAAAAATGCGGTGGACGCAAAGTGGGTGATCACTGTATATTTCCCTTCTCTCTGTGCTTTATATTTACCTTTCCCTTCTTTAATGTGCCATTAGGGAAAGGCAAAACCCTCATCTAAAACTTGTTCGAAATTATTTTTCATTAGAATTCATTGAGGCAGCGTAGGAAGCAATGCATTCAACTCAGCGAATTGCGATTTCCAATAAAAATGCGGTGGACGCAAAGTGGGTGATCACTGTATATTTCCCTTCTCTCTGTGCTTTATATTTACCTTTCCCTTCTTTAATGTGCCATTAGGGAAAGGCAAAACCCTCATCTAAAACTTGTTCGAAATTATTTTTCATTAGAATTCATTGAGGCAGCGTAGGAAGCAATGCATTCAACTCAGCGAATTGCGATTTCCAATAAAAATGCGGTGGACGCAAAGTGGGTGATCACTGTATATTTCCCTTCTCTCTGTGCTTTATATTTATATTTACCTTTCCTTCTTTAATGTGCCATTAGGGAAAGGCAAAACCCTCATCTAAAACTTGTTCGAAATTATTTTTCATTAGAATTCATTGAGGCAGCGTAGGAAGCAATGCATTCAACTCAGCGAATTGCGATTTCCAATAAAAATGCGGTGGACGCAAAGTGGGTGATCACTGTATATTTCCCTTCTCTCTGTGCTTTATATTTACCTTTCCCTTCTTTAATGTGCCATTAGGGAAAGGCAAAACCCTCATCTAAAACTTGTTCGAAATTATTTTTCATTAGAATTCATTGAGGCAGCGTAGGAAGCAATGCATTCAACTCAGCGAATTGCGATTTCCAATAAAAATGCGGTGGACGCAAAGTGGGTGATCACTGTATATTTCCCTTCTCTCTGTGCTTTATATTTACCTTTCCCTTCTTTAATGTGCCATTAGGGAAAGGCAAAACCCTCATCTAAAACTTGTTCGAAATTATTTTTCATTAGAATTCATTGAGGCAGCGTAGGAAGCAATGCATTCAACTCAGCGAATTGCGATTTCCAATAAAAAAAATGCGGTGGACGCAAAGTGGGTGATCACTGTATATTTCCCTTCTCTCTGTGCTTTATATTTACCTTTCCCTTCTTTAATGTGCCATTAGGGAAAGGCAAAACCCTCATCTAAAACTTGTTCGAAATTATTTTTCATTAGAATTCATTGAGGCAGCGTAGGAAGCAATGCATTCAACTCAGCGAATTGCGATTTCCAATAAAAATGCGGTGGACGCAAAGTGGGTGATCACTGTATATTTCCCTTCTCTCTGTGCTTTATATTTACCTTTCCCTTCTTTAATGTGCCATTAGGGAAAGGCAAAACCCTCATCTAAAACTTGTTCGAAATTATTTTTCATTAGAATTCATTGAGGCAGCGTAGGAAGCAATGCATTCAACTCAGCGAATTGCGATTTCCAATAAAAATGCGGTGGACGCAAAGTGGGTGATCACTGTATATTTCCCTTCTCTCTGTGCTTTATATTTACCTTTCCCTTCTTTAATGTGCCATTAGGGAAAGGCAAAACCCTCATCTAAAACTTGTTCGAAATTATTTTTCATTAGAATTCATTGAGGCAGCGTAGGAAGCAATGCATTCAACTCAGCGAATTGCGATTTCCATAAAAAATGCGGTGGACGCAAAGTGGGTGATCACTGTATATTTCCCTTCTCTCTGTGCTTTATATTTACCTTTCCCTTCTTTAATGTGCCATTAGGGAAAGGCAAAACCCTCATCTAAAACTTGTTCGAAATTATTTTTCATTAGAATTCATTGAGGCAGCGTAGGAAGCAATGCATTCAACTCAGCGAATTGCGATTTCCAATAAAAATGCGGTGGACGCAAAGTGGGTGATCACTGTATATTTCCCTTCTCTCTCTGTGCTTTATATTTACCTTTCCTTCTTTAATGTGCCATTAGGGAAAGGCAAAACCCTCATCTAAAACTTGTTCGAAATTATTTTTCATTAGAATTCATTGAGGCAGCGTAGGAAGCAATGCATTCAACTCAGCGAATTGCGATTTCCAATAAAAAATGCGGTGGACGCAAAGTGGGTGATCACTGTATATTTCCCTTCTCTCTGTGCTTTATATTTACCTTTCCCTTCTTTAATGTGCCATTAGGGAAAGGCAAAACCCTCATCTAAAAAACTTGTTCGAAATTATTTTTCATTAGAATTCATTGAGGCAGCGTAGGAAGCAATGCATTCAACTCAGCGAATTGCGATTTCCATTAGGGAAAAAAATGCGGTGGACGCAAAGTGGGTGATCACTGTATATTTCCCTTCTCTCTGTGCTTTATATTTACCTTTCCCTTCTTTAATGTGCCATTAGGGAAAGGCAAAACCCTCATCTAAAACTTGTTCGAAATTATTTTTCATTAGAATTCATTGAGGCAGCGTAGGAAGCAATGCATTCAACTCAGCGAATTGCGATTTCCAATAAAAAAAATGCGGTGGACGCAAAGTGGGTGATCACTGTATATTTCCCTTCTCTCTGTGCTTTATATTTACCTTTCCCTTTTTAATGTGCCATTAGGGAAAGGCAAAACCCTCATCTAAAACTTGTTCGAAATTATTTTTCATTAGAATTCATTGAGGCAGCGTAGGAAGCACTGCATTCAACTCAGCGAATTGCGATTTCCAATAAAAATGCGGTGGACGCAAAGTGGGTGATCACTGTATATTTCCCTTCTCTCTGTGCTTTATATTTACTTTCCCCTTCTTTAATGTGCCATTAGGGAAAGGCAAAACCCTCATCTAAAACTTGTTCGAAATTATTTTTCATTAGAATTCATTGAGGCAGCGTAGGAAGCAATGCATTCAACTCAGCGAATTGCGATTTCCAATAAAAATGCGGTGGACGCAAAGTGGGTGATCACTGTATATTTCCCTTCTCTCTGTGCTTTATATTTACCTTTCCCTTCTTTAATGTGCCATTAGGGAAAGGCAAAACCCTCATCTAAAACTTGTTCGAAATTATTTTTCATTAGAATTCATTGAGGCAGCGTAGGAAGCAATGCATTCAACTCAGCGAATTGCGATTTCCAATAAAAATGCGGTGGACGCAAAGTGGGTGATCACTGTATATTTCCCTTCTCTCTCGGTGCTTTATATTTACCTTTCCCTTCTTTAATGTGCCATTAGGGAAAGGCAAAACCCTCATCTAAAACTTGTTCGAAATTATTTTTCATTAGAATTCATTGAGGCAGCGTAGGAAGCAATGCATTCAACTCAGCGAATTGCGATTTCCAATAAAAAAAATGCGGTGGACGCAAAGTGGGTGATCACTGTATATTTCCCTTCTCTCTGTGCTTTATATTTACCTTTCCCTTCTTTAATGTGCCATTAGGGAAAGGCAAAACCCTCATCTAAAACTTGTTCGAAATTATTTTTCATTAGAATTCATTGAGGCAGCGTAGGAAGCACTGCATTCAACTCAGCGAATTGCGATTTCCAATAAAAATGCGGGGACGCAAAGTGGGTGATCACTGTATATTTCCCTTCTCTCTGTGCTTTATATTTACCTTTCCCTTCTTTAATGTGCCATTAGGGAAAGGCAAAACCCTCATCTAAAACTTGTTCGAAATTATTTTTCATTAGAATTCATTGAGGCAGCGTAGGAAGCAATGCATTCAACTCAGCGAATTGCGATTTCCAATAAAAAATGCGGTGGACGCAAAGTGGGTGATCACTGTATATTTCCCTTCTCTCTGTGCTTTATATTTACCTTTCCCTTCTTTAATGTGCCATTAGGGAAAGGCAAAACCCTCATCTAAAACTTGTTCGAAATTATTTTTCATTAGAATTCATTGAGGCAGCGTAGGAAGCAATGCATTCAACTCAGCGAATTGCGATTTCCAATAAAAATGCGGTGGACGCAAAGTGGGTGATCACTGTATATTTCCCTTCTCTCTGTGCTTTATATTTACCTTTCCTTCTTTAATGTGCCATTAGGGAAAGGCAAAACCCTCATCTAAAACTTGTTCGAAATTATTTTTCATTAGAATTCATTGAGGCAGCGTAGGAAGCAATGCATTCAACTCAGCGAATTGCGATTTCCAATAAAAATGCGGTGGACGCAAAGTGGGTGATCACTGTATATTTCCCTTCTCTCTGTGCTTTATATTTACCTTTCCCTTCTTTTAATGTGCCATTAGGGAAAGGCAAAACCCTCATCTAAAACTTGTTCGAAATTATTTTTCATTAGAATTCATTGAGGCAGCGTAGGAAGCAATGCATTCAACTCAGCGAATTGCGATTTCCAATAAAAATGCGGTGGACGCAAAGTGGGTGATCACTGTATATTTCCCTTCTCTCTGTGCTTTATATTTACCTTTCCCTTCTTTAATGTGCCATTAGGGAAAGGCAAAACCCTCATCTAAAACTTGTTCGAAATTATTTTTCATTAGAATTCATTGAGGCAGCGTAGGAAGCAATGCATTCAACTCAGCGAATTGCGATTTCCAATAAAAAATGCGGTGGACGCAAAGTGGGTGATCACTGTATATTTCCCTTCTCTCTGTGCTTTATATTTACCTTTCCCTTCTTTAATGTGCCATTAGGGAAAGGCAAAACCCTCATCTAAAACTTGTTCGAAATTATTTTTCATTAGAATTCATTGAGGCAGCGTAGGAAGCAATGCATTCAACTCAGCGAATTGCGATTTCCAATAAAAATGCGGTGGACGCAAAGTGGGTGATCACTGTATATTTCCCTTCTCTCTGTGCTTTATATTTACCTTTCCCTTCTTTAATGTGCCATTAGGGGAAGGCAAAACCCTCATCTAAAACTTGTTCGAAATTATTTTTCATTAGAATTCATTGAGGCAGCGTAGGAAGCAATGCATTCAACTCAGCGAATTGCGATTTCCAATAAAAATGCGGTGGACGCAAAGTGGGTGATCACTGTATATTTCCCTTCTCTCTGTGCTTTATATTTACCTTTCCCTTCTTTAATGTGCCATTAGGGAAAGGCAAAACCTCATCTAAAACTTGTTCGAAATTATTTTTTCATTAGAATTCATTGAGGCAGCGTAGGAAGCAATGCATTCAACTCAGCGAATTGCGATTTCCAATAAAAAAATGCGGTGGACGCAAAGTGGGTGATCACTGTATATTTCCCTTCTCTCTGTGCTTTATATTTACCTTTCCCTTCTTTAATGTGCCATTAGGGAAAGGCAAAACCCTCATCTAAAACTTGTTCGAAATTATTTTTCATTAGAATTCATTGAGGCAGCGTAGGAAGCAATGCATTCAACTCAGCGAATTGCGATTTCCAATAAAAATGCGGTGGACGCAAAGTGGGTGATCACTGTATATTTCCCTTCTCTCTGTGCTTTATATTTACCTTTCCCTTCTTTAATGTGCCATTAGGGAAAGGCAAAACCCTCATCTAAAACTTGTTCGAAATTATTTTTCATTAGAATTCATTGAGGCAGCGTAGGAAGCAATGCATTCAACTCAGCGAATTGCGATTTCCAATAAAAATGCGGTGGACGCAAAGTGGGTGATCACTGTATATTTCCCTTCTCTCTGTGCTTTATATTTACCTTTCCCTTCTTTAATGTGCCATTAGGGAAAGGCAAAACCCTCATCTAAAACTTGTTCGAAATTATTTTTCATTAGAATTCATTGAGGCAGCGTAGGAAGCAATGCATTCAACTCAGCGAATTGCGATTTCCAATAAAAAATGCGGTGGACGCAAAGTGGGTGATCACTGTATATTTCCCTTCTCTCTGTGCTTTATATTTACTTTCCCTTCTTTAATGTGCCATTAGGGAAAGGCAAAACCCTCATCTAAAACTTGTTCGAAATTATTTTTCATTAGAATTCATTGAGGCAGCGTAGGAAGCAATGCATTCAACTCAGCGAATTGCGATTTCCAATAAAAATGCGGTGGACGCAAAGTGGGTGATCACTGTATATTTCCCTTCTCTCTGTGCTTTATATTTACCTTTCCCTTCTTTAATGTGCCATTAGGGAAAGGCAAAACCCTCATCTAAAACTTGTTCGAAATTATTTTTCATTAGAATTCATTGAGGCAGCGAAGCGTAAAAATGCGGTGGACGCAAAGCAATGCATTCAACTCATTAGAAGCGAATTGCGATTTCCAATAAAAATGCGGTGGACGCAGTGTGTTCGAAAAGTCATTAGAAAATTGAGGCGGTAGGAAGCAAAAAATGGGTGATCACTGTATATTTCCCTTCTCTCTGTGCTTTATATTTACCTTTCCCTTCTTTAATGTGCCATTAGGGAAAGGCAAAACCCTCATCTAAAACTTGTTCGAAATTATTTTTCATTAGAATTCATTGAGGCAGCGTAGGAAGCAATGCATTCAACTCAGCGAATTGCGATTTCCAATAAAAATGCGGTGGACGCAAAGTGGGTGATCACTGTATATTTCCCTTCTCTCTGTGCTTTATATTTACCTTTCCCTTCTTTAATGTGCCATTAGGGAAAGGCAAAACCCTCATCTAAAACTTGTTCGAAATTATTTTTCATTAGAATTCATTGAGGCAGCGTAGGAAGCAATGCATTCAACTCAGCGAATTGCGATTTCCAATAAAAATGCGGTGGACGCAAAGTGGGTGATCACTGTATATTTCCCTTCTCTCTGTGCTTTATATTTACCTTTCCCTTCTTTAATGTGCCATTAGGGAAAGGCAAAACCCTCATCTAAAACTTGTTCGAAATTATTTTTCATTAGAATTCATTGAGGCAGCGTAGGAAGCAATGCATTCAACTCAGCGAATTGCGATTTCCAATAAAAATGCGGTGGACGCAAAGTGGGTGATCACTGTATATTTCCCTTCTCTCTGTGCTTTATATTTACCTTTCCCTTCTTTAATGTGCCATTAGGGAAAGGCAAAACCCTCATCTAAAACTTGTTCGAAATTATTTTTCATTAGAATTCATTGAGGCAGCGTAGGAAGCAATGCATTCAACTCAGCGAATTGCGATTTCCAATAAAAATGCGGTGGACGCAAAGTGGGTGATCACTGTATATTTCCCTTCTCTCTGTGCTTTATATTTACCTTTCCCTTCTTTAATGTGCCATTAGGGAAAGGCAAAACCCTCATCTAAAACTTGTTCGAAATTATTTTTCATTAGAATTCATTGAGGCAGCGTAGGAAGCAATGCATTCAACTCAGCGAATTGCGATTTCCAATAAAAATGCGGTGGACGCAAAGTGGGTGATCACTGTATATTTCCCTTCTCTCTGTGCTTTATATTTACCTTTCCCTTCTTTAATGTGCCATTAGGGAAAGGCAAAACCCTCATCTAAAACTTGTTCGAAATTATTTTTCATTAGAATTCATTGAGGCAGCGTAGGAAGCAATGCATTCAACTCAGCGAATTGCGATTTCCAATAAAAATGCGGTGGACGCAAAGTGGGTGATCACTGTATATTTCCCTTCTCTCTGTGCTTTATATTTACCTTTCCCTTCTTTAATGTGCCATTAGGGAAAGGCAAAACCCTCATCTAAAACTTGTTCGAAATTATTTTTCATTAGAATTCATTGAGGCAGCTTAGGAAGCAATGCATTCAACTCAGCGAATTGCAATTTCCAATAAAAATGTGGTGGACGCAAAGTGGGTGATCACTCTATATTTCCTTTCTCTCTGTGCTTTATATTTAACTTTTCCCTTCTTTAATGTGCCATTAGAGAAAGGCAAAACCCTCATCTAAATCTTGATCGAATATATTTCTATTTAGAATTCATTGAGGCAGCCAATAAAAGGAAGCACTGCATTCAACTCAGCGAATTGCGATTTCCAATAAAAATGCGGTGGACGCAAAGTGGGTGATCACTGTATATTTCCCTTCTCTCTGTGCTTTATATTTACCTTTCCCTTCTTTAATGTGCCATTAGGGAAAGGCAAAACCCTCATCTAAAACTTGTTCGAAATTATTTTTCATTAGAATTCATTGAGGCAGCGTAGGAAGCAATGCATTCAACTCAGCGAATTGCGATTTCCAATAAAAATGCGGTGGACGCAAAGTGGGTGATCACTGTATATTTCCCTTCTCTCTGTGCTTTATATTTACCTTTCCCTTCTTTAATGTGCCATTAGGGAAAGGCAAAACCCTCATCTAAAACTTGTTCGAAATTATTTTTCATTAGAATTCATTGAGGCAGCGTAGGAAGCAATGCATTCAACTCAGCGAATGCGATTTCCAATAAAAATGCGGTGGACGCAAAGTGGGTGATCACTGTATATATTTCCCTTCTCTCTGTGCTTTATATTTACCTTTCCCTTCTTTAATGTGCCATTAGGGAAAGGCAAAACCCTCATCTAAAACTTGTTCGAAATTATTTTTCATTAGAATTCATTGAGGCAGCGTAGGAAGCAATGCATTCAACTCAGCGAATTGCGATTTCCAATAAAAATGCGGTGGACGCAAAGTGGGTGATCACTGTATATTTCCCTTCTCTCTGTGCTTTATATTTACCTTTCCCTTCTTTAATGTGCCATTAGGGAAAGGCAAAACCCTCATCTAAAACTTGTTCGAAATTATTTTTCATTAGAATTCATTGAGGCAGCGTAGGAAGCAATGCATTCAACTCAGCGAATTGCGATTTCCAATAAAAATGCGGTGGACGCAAAGTGGGTGATCACTGTATATTTCCCTTCTCTCTGTGCTTTATATTTACCTTTCCCTTCTTTAATGTGCCATTAGGGAAAGGCAAAACCCTCATCTAAAACTTGTTCGAAATTATTTTTCATTAGAATTCATTGAGGCAGCGTAGGAAGCAATGCATTCAACTCAGCGAATTGCGATTTCCAATAAAAATGCGGTGGACGCAAAGTGGGTGATCACTGTATATTTCCCTTCTCTCTGTGCTTTATATTTACCTTTCCCTTCTTTAATGTGCCATTAGGGAAAGGCAAAACCCTCATCTAAAACTTGTTCGAAATTATTTTTCATTAGAATTCATTGAGGCAGCGTAGGAAGCAATGCATTCAACTCAGCGAATTGCGATTTCCAATAAAAATGCGGTGGACGCAAAGTGGGTGATCACTGTATATTTCCCTTCTCTCTGTGCTTTTATATTTACCTTTCCCTTCTTTAATGTGCCATTAGGGAAAGGCAAAACCCTCATCTAAAACTTGTTCGAAATTATTTTTCATTAGAATTCATTGAGGCAGCGTAGGAAGCAATGCATTCAACTCAGCGAATTGCGATTTCCAATAAAAATGCGGTGGACGCAAAGTGGGTGATCACTGTATATTTCCCTTCTCTCTGTGCTTTATATTTACCTTTCCCTTCTTTAATGTGCCATTAGGGAAAGGCAAAACCCTCATCTAAAACTTGTTCGAAATTATTTTTCATTAGAATTCATTGAGGCAGCGTAGGAAGCAATGCATTCAACTCAGCGAATTGCGATTTCATTAAAAATGCGGTGGACGCAAAGTGGGTGATCACTGTATATTTCCCTTCTCTCTGTGCTTTATATTTACCTTTCCCTTCTTTAATGTGTCATTAGGGAAAGGCAAAACCCTCATCTAAATCTTGTTCGAAATTATTTTTCATTAGAATTCATTGAGGCAGCGTAGGAAGCAATGCATTCAACTCAGCGAATTGCGATTTAAAAAATGGAAAAATGCGGTGGACGCAAAGTGGGTGATCACTGTATATTTCCTTTCTCTCTGTGCTTTATATTTACATTAGAATTCATTGAGGCAGCGTAGGAAGCAATGCATTCAACTCAGCGAATTGCGATTTCAATAAAAATGCGGTGGACGCAAAGTGGGTGATCACTAATATTTACTTTTTCCTTCTTTTTTCCTAAAACTTTACGAAATTATTCTTTAATGTGCCATTAGGAAAAGGCCAAAAGGCAAAACCCTCATCTAAAACTTGTTCGAAATTATTTTTCATTAGAATTCATTGAGGCAGCGTAGGAAGCAATGCATTCAACTCAGCGAATTGCGATTTCCAATAAAAATGCGGTGGACGCAAAGTGGGTGATCACTGTATATTTCCCTTCTCTCTGTGCTTTATATTTACCTTTCCTTCTTTAATGTGCCATTAGGGAAAGGCAAAACCCTCATCTAAAACTTGTTCGAAATTATTTTTCATTAGAATTCATTGAGGCAGCGTAGGAAGCAATGCATTCAACTCAGCGAATTGCGATTTCCAATAAAAATGCGGTGGACGCAAAGTGGGTGATCACTGTATATTTCCCTTCTCTCTGTGCTTTATATTTACCTTTCCCTTCTTTAATGTGCCATTAGGGAAAGGCAAAACCCTCATCTAAAACTTGTTCGAAATTATTTTTCATTAGAATTCATTGAGGCAGCGTAGGAAGCAATGCATTCAACTCAGCGAATTGCGATTTCCAATAAAAATGCGGTGGACGCAAAGTGGGTGATCACTGTATATTTCCCTTCTCTCTGTGCTTTATATTTACCTTTCCCTTCTTTAATGTGCCATTAGGGAAAGGCAAAACCCTCATCTAAAACTTGTTCGAAATTATTTTTCATTAGAATTCATTGAGGCAGCGTAGGAAGCAATGCATTCAACTCAGCGAATTGCGATTTCCAATAAAAATGCGGTGGACGCAAAGTGGGTGATCACTGTATATTTCCCTTCTCTCTGTGCTTTATATTTACCTTTCCCTTCTTTAATGTGCCATTAGGGAAAGGCAAAACCCTCATCTAAAACTTGTTCGAAATTATTTTTCATTAGAATTCATTGAGGCAGCGTAGGAAGCAATGCATTCAACTCAGCGAATTGCGATTTCCAATAAAAAATGCGGTGGACGCAAAGTGGGTGATCACTGTATATTTCCCTTCTCTCTGTGCTTTTATATTTACCTTTCCCTTCTTTAATGTGCCATTAGGGAAAGGCAAAACCCTCATCTAAAACTTGTTCGAAATTATTTTTCATTAGAATTCATTGAGGCAGCGTAGGAAGCAATGCATTCAACTCAGCGAATTGCGATTTCCAATAAAAATGCGGTGGACATCTAAAAGTGGGTGATCATTGTATTATTGCATTCCTTCTCTCGGTGGTGCTTTATATTTACCTGTGCTTTATATTTCCCTTCTTTAATGTGCCATTAGGGAAAGGCAAAACCCTCATCTAAAACTTGTTCGAAATTATTTTTCATTAGAATTCATTGAGGCAGCGTAGGAAGCAATGCATTCAACTCAGCGAATTGCGATTTCCAATAAAAATGCGGTGGACGCAAAGTGGGTGATCACTGTATATTTCCCTTCTCTCTGTGCTTTATATTTACCTTTCCCTTCTTTAATGTGCCATTAGGGAAAGGCAAAACCCTCATCTAAAACTTGTTCGAAATTATTTTTCATTAGAATTCATTGAGGCAGCGTAGGAAGCAATGCATTCAACTCAGCGAATTGCGATTTCCAATAAAAATGCGGTGGACGCAAAGTGGGTGATCACTGTATATTTCCTTCTCTCGGTGCTTTATATTTACCTTTCCCTTCTTTAATGTGCCATTAGGGAAAGGCAAAACCCTCATCTAAAACTTGTTCGAAATTATTTTTCATTAGAATTCATTGAGGCAGCGTAGGAAGCAATGCATTCAACTCAGCGAATTGCGATTTCCAATAAAAATGCGGTGGACGCAAAGTGGGTGATCACTGTATATTTCCCTTCTCTCTGTGCTTTATATTTACCTTTCCTTCTTTAATGTGCCATTAGGGAAAGGCAAAACCCTCATCTAAAACTTGTTCGAAATTATTTTTCATTAGAATTCATTGAGGCAGCGTAGGAAGCAATGCATTCAACTCAGCGAATTGCGATTTCCAATAAAAATGCGGTGGACGCAAAGTGGGTGATCACTGTATATTTCCTTCTCTCTGTGCTTTATATATTTACCTTTCCCTTCTTTAATGTGCCATTAGGGAAAGGCAAAACCCTCATCTAAAACTTGTTCGAAATTATTTTTTTCATTAGAATTCATTGAGGCAGCGTAGGAAGCAATGCATTCAACTCAGCGAATTGCGATTTCCAATAAAAATGCGGTGGACGCAAAGTGGGTGATCACTGTATATTTCCCTTCTCTCTGTGCTTTATATTTACCTTTCCCTTCTTTAATGTGCCATTAGGGAAAGGCAAAACCCTCATCTAAAACTTGTTCGAAATTATTTTTCATTAGAATTCATTGAGGCAGCGTAGGAAGCAATGCATTCAACTCAGCGAATTGCGATTTCCAATAAAAATGCGGTGGACGCAAAGTGGGTGATCACTGTATATTTCCCTTCTCTCGGTGCTTTATATTTACCTTTCCCTTCTTTAATGTGCCATTAGGGAAAGGCAAAACCCTCATCTAAAACTTGTTCGAAATTAATTTTTCATTAGAATTCATTGAGGCAGCGTAGGAAGCAATGCATTCAACTCAGCGAATTGCGATTTCCAATAAAAATGCGGTGGACGCAAAGTGGGTGATCACTGTATATTTCCCTTCTCTCTGTGCTTTATATTTACCTTTCCCTTCTTTAATGTGCCATTAGGGAAAGGCAAAACCCTCATCTAAAACTTGTTCGAAATTATTTTTCATTAGAATTCATTGAGGCAGCGTAGGAAGCAATGCATTCAACTCAGCGAATTGCGATTTCCAATAAAAATGCGGTGGACGCAAAGTGGGTGATCACTGTATATTTCCCTTCTCTCTGTGCTTTATATTTACCTTTCCCTTCTTTAATGTGCCATTAGGGAAAGGCAAAACCCTCATCTAAAACTTGTTCGAAATTATTTTTCATTAGAATTCATTGAGGCAGCGTAGGAAGCAATGCATTCAACTCAGCGAATTGCGATTTCCAATAAAAATGCGGTGGACGCAAAGTGGGTGATCACTGTATATTTCCCTTCTCTCTGTGCTTTATATTTACCTTTCCCTTCTTTAATGTGCCATTAGGGAAAGGCAAAACCCTCATCTAAAACTTGTTCGAAATTATTTTTCATTAGAATTCATTGAGGCAGCGTAGGAAGCAATGCATTCAACTCAGCGAATTGCGATTTCAATAAAAAATGCGGTGGACGCAAAGTGGGTGATCACTGTATATTTTTCCCTTCTCTCTGTGCTTTATATTTACCTTTCCTTCTTTAATGTGCCATTAGGGAAAGGCAAAACCCTCATCTAAAACTTGTTCGAAATTCGAAAATTTTTTCATTAGAATTCATTGAGGCAGCGTAGGAAGCAATGCATTCAACTCAGCGAATTGCGATTTCCAATAAAAATGCGGTGGACGCAAAGTGGGTGATCACTGTATATTTCCCTTCTCTCTGTGCTTTATATTTACCTTTCCCTTCTTTAATGTGCCATTAGGGAAAGGCAAAACCCTCATCTAAAACTTGTTCGAAATTATTTTTCATTAGAATTCATTGAGGCAGCGTAGGAAGCAATGCATTCAACTCAGCGAATTGCGATTTCCAATAAAAATGCGGTGGACGCAAAGTGGGTGATCACTGTATATTTCCCTTCTCTCTGTGCTTTATATTTACCTTTCCCTTCTTTAATGTGCCATTAGGGAAAGGCAAAACCCTCATCTAAAACTTGTTCGAAATTATTTTTCATTAGAATTCATTGAGGCAGCGTAGGAAGCAATGCATTCAACTCAGCGAATTGCGATTTCCAATAAAAATGCGGTGGACGCAAAGTGGGTGATCACTGTATATTTCCCTTCTCTCTGTGCTTTATATTTACCTTTCCCTTCTTTAATGTGCCATTAGGGAAAGGCAAAACCCTCATCTAAAACTTGTTCGAAATTATTTTTCATTAGAATTCATTGAGGCAGCGTAGGAAGCAATGCATTCAACTCAGCGAATTGCGATTTCCAATAAAAATGCGGTGGACGCAAAGTGGGTGATCACTGTATATTTCCCTTCTCTCTGTGCTTTATATTTACCTTTCCCTTCTTTAATGTGCCATTAGGGAAAGGCAAAACCCTCATCTAAAACTTGTTCGAAATTATTTTTCATTAGAATTCATTGAGGCAGCGTAGGAAGCAATGCATTCAACTCAGCGAATTGCGATTTCCAATAAAAATGCGGTGGACGCAAAGTGGGTGATCACTGTATATTTCCTTCTCTCTGTGCTTTATATTTACCTTTCCCTTCTTTAATGTGCCATTAGGGAAAGGCAAAACCCTCATCTAAAACTTGTTCGAAATTATTTTTCATTAGAATTCATTGAGGCAGCGTAGGAAGCAATGCATTCAACTCAGCGAATTGCGATTTCCAATAAAAAAATGCGGTGGACGCAAAGTGGGTGATCACTGTATATTTCCCTTCTCTCTGTGCTTTATATTTACCTTTCCCTTCTTTAATGTGCCATTAGGGAAAGGCAAAACCCTCATCTAAAACTTGTTCGAAATTATTTTTTCATTAGAATTCATTGAGGCAGCGTAGGAAGCAATGCATTCAACTCAGCGAATTGCGATTTCCAATAAAAATGCGGTGGACGCAAAGTGGGTGATCACTGTATATTTCCCTTCTCTCTGTGCTTTATATTTACCTTTCCCTTCTTTAATGTGCCATTAGGGAAAGGCAAAACCCTCATCTAAAACTTGTTCGAAATTATTTTTCATTAGAATTCATTGAGGCAGCGTAGGAAGCAATGCATTCAACTCAGCGAATTGCGATTTCCAATAAAAATGCGGTGGACGCAAAGTGGGTGATCACTGTATATTTCCCTTCTCTCTGTGCTTTATATTTACCTTTCCCTTCTTTAATGTGCCATTAGGGAAAGGCAAAACCCTCATCTAAAACTTGTTCGAAATTATTTTTCATTAGAATTCATTGAGGCAGCGTAGGAAGCAATGCATTCAACTCAGCGAATTGCGATTTCCAATAAAAATGCGGTGGACGCAAAGTGGGTGATCACTGTATATTTCCCTTCTCTCTGTGCTTTATATTTACCTTTCCCTTCTTTAATGTGCCATTAGGGAAAGGCAAAACCCTCATCTAAAACTTGTTCGAAATTATTTTTCATTAGAATTCATTGAGGCAGCGTAGGAAGCAATGCATTCAACTCAGCGAATTGCGATTTCCAATAAAAATGCGGTGGACGCAAAGTGGGTGATCACTGTATATTTCCCTTCTCTCTGTGCTTTATATTTACCTTTCCCTTCTTTAATGTGCCATTAGGGAAAGGCAAAACCCTCATCTAAAACTTGTTCGAAATTATTTTTCATTAGAATTCATTGAGGCAGCGTAGGAAGCAATGCATTCAACTCAGCGAATTGCGATTTCCAATAAAAATGCGGTGGACGCAAAGTGGGTGATCACTGTATATTTCCCTTCTCTCGGTGCTTTATATTTACCTTTCCCTTCTTTAATGTGCCATTAGGGAAAGGCAAAACCCTCATCTAAAACTTGTTCGAAATTATTTTTCATTAGAATTCATTGAGGCAGCGTAGGAAGCAATGCATTCAACTCTCAGCGAATTGCGATTTAAAAAATGCGGTGGACGCAAAGTGGGTGATCACTGTATATTTCCCTTCTCTCTCATCTTTATATTTACCTTTCCCTTCTTTAATGTGCCATTAGGGAAAGCAAAAACCTCATCTAAAACTTGTTCGAAATTATTTTTCATTAGAATTCATTGAGGCAGCGTAGGAAGCAATGCATTCAACTCAGCGAATTGCGATTTCCAATAAAAATGCGGTGGACGCAAAGTGGGTGATCACTGTATATTTCCCTTCTCTCTGTGCTTTATATTTACCTTTCCCTTCTTTAATGTGCCATTAGGGAAAGGCAAAACCCTCATCTAAAACTTGTTCGAAATTATTTTTCATTAGAATTCATTGAGGCAGCGTAGGAAGCAATGCATTCAACTCAGCGAATTGCGATTTCCAATAAAAAATGCGGTGGACGCAAAGTGGGTGATCACTGTATATTTCCCTTCTCTCTGTGCTTTATATTTACCTTTCCCTTCTTTAATGTGCCATTAGGGAAAGGCAAAACCCTCATCTAAAACTTGTTCGAAATTATTTTTCATTAGAATTCATTGAGGCAGCGTAGGAAGCAATGCATTCAACTCAGCGAATTGCGATTTCCAATAAAAATGCGGTGGACGCAAAGTGGGTGATCACTGTATATTTCCCTTCTCTCTGTGCTTTATATTTACCTTTCCCTTCTTTAATGTGCCATTAGGGAAAGGCAAAACCCTCATCTAAAACTTGTTCGAAATTATTTTTCATTAGAATTCATTGAGGCAGCGTAGGAAGCAATGCATTCAACTCAGCGAATTGCGATTTCCAATAAAAATGCGGTGGACGCAAAGTGGGTGATCACTGTATATTTCCCTTCTCTCTGTATATTTTATATTTACCTTTCCCTTCTTTAATGTGCCATTAGGGAAAGGCAAAACCCTCATCTAAAACTTGTTCGAAATTATTTTTCATTAGAATTCATTGAGGCAGCGTAGGAAGCAATGCATTCAACTCAGCGAATTGCGATTTCCAATAAAAATGCGGTGGACGCAAAGTGGGTGATCACTGTATATTTCCCTTCTCTCTGTGCTTTATATTTACCTTTCCCTTCTTTAATGTGCCATTAGGGAAAGGCAAAACCCTCATCTAAAACTTGTTCGAAATTATTTTTTCATTAGAATTCATTGAGGCAGCGTAGGAAGCAATGCATTCAACTCAGCGAATTGCGATTTCCAATAAAAATGCGGTGGACGCAAAGTGGGTGATCACTGTATATTTCCCTTCTCTCTGTGCTTTATATTTACCTTTCCTTCTTTAATGTGCCATTAGGGAAAGGCAAAACCCTCATCTAAAACTTGTTCGAAATTATTTTTCATTAGAATTCATTGAGGCAGCGTAGGAAGCAATGCATTCAACTCAGCGAATTGCGATTTCCAATAAAAATGCGGTGGACGCAAAGTGGGTGATCACTGTATATTTCCCTTCTCTCTGTGCTTTATATTTACCTTTCCCTTCTTTAATGTGCCATTAGGGAAAGGCAAAACCCTCATCTAAAACTTGTTCGAAATTATTTTTCATTAGAATTCATTGAGGCAGCGTAGGAAGCAATGCATTCAACTCAGCGAATTGCGATTTCCAATAAAAATGCGGTGGACGCAAAGTGGGTGATCACTGTATATTTCCCTTCTCTCTGTGCTTTATATTTACCTTTCCCTTCTTTAATGTGCCATTAGGGAAAGGCAAAACCCTCATCTAAAACTTGTTCGAAATTATTTTTCATTAGAATTCATTGAGGCAGCGTAGGAAGCAATGCATTCAACTCAGCGAATTGCGATTTCCAATAAAAATGCGGTGGACGCAAAGTGGGTGATCACTGTATATTTCCCTTCTCTCGGTGCTTTATATTTACCTTTCCCTTCTTTAATGTGCCATTAGGGGAAAGGCAAAACCCTCATCTAAAACTTGTTCGAAATTATTTTTCATTAGAATTCATTGAGGCAGCGTAGGAAGCAATGCATTCAACTCAGCGAATTGCGATTTCCAATAAAAATGCGGTGGACGCAAAGTGGGTGATCACTGTATATTTCCCTTCTCTCTGTGCTTTATATTTACCTTTCCCTTCTTTAATGTGCCATTAGGGAAAGGCAAAACCCTCATCTAAAACTTGTTCGAAATTATTTTTCATTAGAATTCATTGAGGCAGCGTAGGAAGCAATGCATTCAACTCAGCGAATTGCGATTTCCAATAAAAATGCGGTGGACGCAAAGTGGGTGATCACTGTATATTTCCCTTCTCTCTGTGCTTTATATTTACCTTTCCCTTCTTTAATGTGCCATTAGGGAAAGGCAAAACCCTCATCTAAAACTTGTTCGAAATTATTTTTCATTAGAATTCATTGAGGCAGCGTAGGAAGCAATGAAGCGAATGCATTCAACGCAAAGTGGGTGATCACGAATTGCGATTTCCTTTTAATGTGCCATTAGGGAAAGGCAAAACCTTCAAAAATGCGGTGGACGCAAAGTGGGTGATCACTGTCCAAAGAAAAAATATTTTCCTTCTCTCTCTGTGCTTTATATTTACCTTTCCCTTCTTTAATGTGCCATTAGGGAAAGGCAAAACCCTCATCTAAAATTGTTCGAAATTATTTTTCATTAGAATTCATTGAGGCAGCGTAGGAAGCAATGCATTCAACTCAGCGAATAGCGATTTCCAATTAAAAATGCGGTGGACGCAAAGTGGGTGATCACTGTATATTTCCCTTCTCTCTGTGCTTTATATTTACCTTTCCCTTCTTTAATGTGCCATTAGGGAAAGGCAAAACCCTCATCTAAAAATTTTCGAAATTATTTTTCATTAGAATTCATTGAGGAAGCGTAGGAAGCACTGCATTCAAATCAGCGAATTGCGATTTCCAATAAAAATGCGTTGGACGCAAAGTGGGTGATCACTGTATATTTCCCTTCTCTCTGTGCTTTATATTTACCTTTCCCTTCTTTAATGTGCCATTAGGGAAAGGCAAAACCCTCATCTAAAACTTGTTCGAAATTATTTTTCATTAGAATTCATTGAGGCAGCGTAGGAAGCAATGCATTCAACTCAGCGAATAGCGATTTCCAATAAAAATGCGGTGGACGCAAAGTGGGTGATCACTGTATATTTCCCTTCTCTCTCCGGCTTGGACGGCAAACGTGGGCTTCGACAAACGATACGCACTTACGCATTCGACCTTCTCTCTTCTTTAATGTGCATTATATTTACCTTTCCCTTCTTTAATGTGCCATTAGGGAAAGGCAAAACCCTCATCTAAAACTTGTTCGAAATTATTTTTCATTAGAATTCATTGAGGCAGCGTAGGAAGCAATGCATTCAAATCAGCGAATTGCGATTTCCAATAAAAATGCCTACCGGGCTGGCTGCTGCTTTTTCCCGGCCGGGCGCCCGCGAGGGACGGAGCAAGCTATCAGCTCGCTTGCGGCAGTCGGAAAGCGAACGAAAGAACGCGCGCTTCGTCATCATCGCTTTGCTGTTCGGACACTTGCGAGATGACGAGGCATCTGCTCACAACTTAAGTCAGTAACAGTTACATCCGCCGTTTACCCGACTTTGGTCGGTCGGTCGGTTCTTTGAGAAAATCTCGTGCTAGGCAGTGCGGAGACGACACGACGGCAACGACACGGCAACGATTCTACAAGCACTCAGGCACATGCCTCTTGAGGCGCATTACGGGAGTCCGGCCACGGTGAACGAAGGGGCCGCCTTCTACGGGACTTACGCACATGCCTCTTAAGGCGAATTACGGGAGTCCAGCTACGGCAAACGAAGGCCTTCGACAAAATTACGCACTTTAAGGCGCATTACGGCAGTCCGGCTACGGTGAACGAAGGCCACCGACGAACTTGGGCACTACTTCGGGCTAGTGGTCCCATGAGCACTGTCCAGGCACGACGCACGTCCAGCTACGGCAAACGAAGGCATTCGACGAACTTGGGCATCTAACGATTCTACGGGACTTACGCACATGCCTCGTAATGCGCATTACTGGAGTCCGGCTACGGTACACGAAGGCCTTCGGCAAAATTACGCACTTACCTTCCAAGGCGCATTACGGCGGTCCGGCTACGGTACACGAAGGCATTCGACGAACTTGGGCATTTAACGATTCTACGGAACTTACGCACATGCCACTTAGGGCGCATTACGGGAGTCCGGCTACGGCAAACGAAGGCCTCCTACTTCTCCTTCTACGGGACTTACGCACATGCCTCGTAAGGCGCAGTGCGGGAGTCCGGCTACTACGGCAAACGGAAGGCCGTCGACGAAACTACGCCACTTACCGCACGGCAGAAGTACCGGCTGGCTGCAATCCGGGAGGCCGGGAGCAAGCTGTCAGGCTCGCTTGCGGCACCAGTGCGCTCTGCCTGCCTGCCTGCCTGCCTGCCTGCCTGCCTGCCTGCCTGGCTGACTGCCCGTCGACGCTTTGCCCTGGCTCGCCGTCTCTTGCTATGCTGTCGTCGTCGCCCGACACTTCCTCGCCGCGCAGCCAACCGTCCTGTCTCTGCTTCACCCTCAGCAGACGAACAGGGTTCGTGTAACAACCTTTGCTTTTTCAGAAAATTTCGTACTAGTCAGTGCGGAAAGTGTGCAGAAATGTCGGCAACGGCACGCCAACGACAATCGGTACGTTCAAATTCGTTTCGGGATTGAATTTCGTGGAGAAAAGTCGCAAATCGGCATTTCTCAACGACGAGCACTGCCGAGGCGGGCGACGCGCGTCCGGCTACGGCAAACGAAGGCCTCCTTCTACGGAACTACGCACTTACCTCCTAAGGCGCATGACGGGAGTCCGGCGACGGCAAACGAAGGACACCGACGCACTCAGGCACTACTTCGGGCCAGTGGTCGGTCCCATCACCACCACTGTCCAGGCACGACACACGTCCGGCTACGGCAAGCGAAGGCATTCGACGAACTTGGGCATTTAACGATTCTACGGGACTTACGCACATGCCTCTTGGGGCGCGTTACGGGAGTCCGGCTACGGCAAACGAAGGCCTCCTCCTTCTACGGGACTTACGCACATGCCTCGCAAGGCGCATTGCGGGAGTCCGGCTACGGCAAGAAAGCGAAGGCCGCCTTCGACGACGAAACTACGCACTTACCGCACGGCAAAAGTACCGGCTGGCTGCTTGCCGGGAGCCCGGGAGCAAGCTATCAGCTCGCTTGCGGCACCAGTGCGCGCTGCCTGCCTGCCTGCCTGCCCATCGACCATTTGCCCGGGCTCGCCGCCGTCTCTTGCTGTGCTGTCGTCGTCGCCCGACATATTCCTCTCCGCCGCGCCACCAGCCGTCGTCCGGCCGCTCTCTCTTTCACTCTTCAGCAGACGAATGCGGTTCGTGTAACAAGCTTTGCTTTTTTGCAAAATTTCATACTGTCCAATACAGAAACTATACAAGAAGCTTAGAAATCACATAGAAACAACAATCAATAGGTTTAGTTTGATATTCGAATTTTATTTTTTGAACTTTTTCCCAAAAAACCGAAAATCGTAACTTCGTCCGAAAAGTAATTTCGCCGATCGCTGCCGAGGCGGCCGACGCGCGTCCGGCTACGGCAAACGAAGGCCTCCTTCTAAGGAACTACGCACTTACCTTCTAAGGCGCATTACGGGAGTCCGGCTACGGTGAACGAAGGGGCCGCCTTCTACGCACATGCCTCTTGAGGCGCAGTACGGGAGTCCGGCTACTACGGCAAACGAAGGCCTTCGACAAAACTACGCACTTTACGCACTTACCTTCTAAGGCGCATGACGGGAGTAGTCCGGCTACGGTAAACGAAGGCCACCGACGCACTTAGGCACTACTACTTCGGGCTAGTGGTCCCATCAGCACTGTCCAGGCAGGCAGGCAGGCACGACACACGTCCGGCTACGGCAAACGAACGAAGGCATTCGACGAACTTGGGCATTTAACGATTCTACGGGACTTACGCACATGCCTCTCGGGGCGCATTACGGGAGTCCGGCTACGGTAAACGAAGGCCTCCTTCCTTCCTTCTACGGGACTTACGCACATGACTCGCAAGGCGCGTTGCGGGAGCCGCCGGCTAGCTCGCGGCAAGAAAACGAAGGGCCGCCTTCGACGACGAAACTACGCCACTTACCGCACGGCAAAAGTACCTACCGGGCTGGCTGCTGCTTTTTCCCGGCCGGGCGCCCGCGAGGGACGGAGCAAGCTATCAGCTCGCTTGCGGCAGTCGGAAAGCGAACGAAAGAACGCGCGCTTCGTCATCATCGCTTTGCTGTTCGGACACTTGCGAGATGACGAGGCATCTGCTCACAACTTAAGTCAGTAACAGTTACATCCGCCGTTTACCCGACTTTGGTCGGTCGGTCGGTTCATTTGAGAAAATCTCGTGCTAGGCAGTGCGGAGACGACGGCACGACGGCAACGACTCTACAAGGACTTAGGCACATGCCTCTTAAGGCGCATTACGGGAGTCCGGCTACGGTGAACGAAGGGGCCGCCTTCTACGGGACTTACGCACATGCCTCTTAAGGCGCAGTACGGGAGTCCGGCTACTACGGCAAACGAAGGCCTTCGACAAAACTACGCACTTTACGCACTTACCTTCTGAGGCGCATGACGGGAGTCCGGCTACGGTAAACGAAGGCCACCGACGCAGCACTTCGGCACTACTTCGGGCTAGTGGACCCATCACCACTGTCCGGGCACGACACACGTCCGGCTACGGCGGCAAACGAAGGCATTCGACGAACTTGGGCATTTAACGATTCTACGGAAGTTACGCACATGCCTCTTAGGGCGCATTACGGGAGTCCGGCTACGGCAAACGAAGGCCTCCTACTTCTCCTTCCACGGGACTTTACGCACGTGGTGCCTCGTAAGGCGCAGTGCGGGAGTCCGGCTACGGCAAACGGAAGGCCGTCGACGAATCGACGCCACTTACCGCACGGCAGCAGGAGTACCGGCTGTCGCCGTCGCGCTGTGCTGTCGTCGTCGTCGTCGTCGTCGTCGTCGTCGTCGTCGCCCGACACTTCCTGTCCGCCGCGCCACCGGGCCGTCCGTCCGTACGTCCGGCCGCTCTCTCTTTCAGTCTTTAGCAGACGAATGCGGTTCGTGTAACAACCTTTGCTTTTTTGCAAAATTTCATACTGTCCGATACAGAAACTATACAAGAAGCTTAGAAATCACATAGAAACAACAATCAATAGGTTCAGTTTGATATTCGAATTTTATTTTTTGAATTTTTCCCAAAAAAACCGAAAATCGTAACTTCGTCCGAAAAGTAATTTCGCCGATCGCTGCCGAGGCGGGCGACGCGCGTCCGGCTACGGCAAACGAAGGCCTCCTTCTAAGGAACTACGCACTTACCTTCTAAGGCGCATTACGGGAGTCCGGCTACGGTGAACGAAGGGGGGCCGCCTTCTACGCACATGCCTCTTAAGGCGCAGTACGGGAGTCCGGCTACGGCAGACGAAGGCCTTCGACAAAACTACGCACTTTACGCACTTACCTTCTGAGGCGCCTGACGGGAGTCCGGCTGCGGTAAACGAAGGCCACCGACGCACTTAGGCACTACTACTGCTGCTACAATTTCGGGGCAGTGGTCCCATCACCACTGTCCAGGCAGGCACGACACGCGTCCGGCTACGGCAAACGAAGGCATTCGACGAACTTGGGCATTTAACGATTCTACGGGACTTACGCACGGAGCAAGCTATCAGCAGCTCGCTTGCGGCAGTCGGAAAGCGAACGAAAGAACGCGCGCTTCGTCATCATCGCTTTGCTGTTCGGACACTTGCGAGATGACGAGGCATCTGCTCACAACTTAAGTCAGTAACAGTTACATCCGCCGTTTACCCGACTTTGGTCGGTCGGTCGGTTCATTTGAGAAAATCTCGTGCTAGGCAGTGCGGAGACGACACGACGGCAACGACTCTACAAGGACTTAGGCACATGCCTCTTAAGGCGCATTACGGGAGTCCGGCTACGGTGAACGAAGGGGGCCGCCTTCTACGGGACTTACGCACATGCCTCTTAAGGCGCAGTACGGGAGTCCGGCTACTACGGCAAACGAAGGCCTTCGACAAAACTACGCACTTTACGCACTTACCTTCTGAGGCGCATGACGGGAGTCCGGCTACGGTAAACGAAGGCCACCGACGCAGCACTTCGGCACTACTTCGGGCTAGTGGACCCATCACCACTGTCCGGGCACGACACACGTCCGGCTACGGCAAACGAAGGCATTCGACGAACTTGGGCATTTAACGATTCTACGGAAGTTACGCACATGCCTCTTAGGGCGCATTACGGGAGTCCGGCTACGGCAAACGAAGGCCTCCTACTTCTCCTTCCACGGGACTTTACGCACGTGGTGCCTCGTAAGGCGCAGTGCGGGAGTCCGGCTACGGCAAACGGAAGGCCGTCGACGAATCGACGCCACTTACCGCACGGCAGCAGGAGTACCGGCTGTCGCCGTCGCTTGCTGTGCTGTCGTCGTCGTCGTCGTCGTCGTCGTCGTCGTCGTCGCCCGACACTTCCTGTCCGCCGCGCCACCTGGGCCGTCCGTCCGTCCGTCCGTCCGGCTCTCTCTTTCAGTCTTTAGCAGACGAATGCGGTTCGTGTAACAACCTTTGCTTTTTTGCAAAATTTCATACTGTCCGATACAGAAACTATACAAGAAGCTTAGAAATCACATAGAAACAACAATCAATAGGTTCAGTTTGATATTCGAATTTTATTTTTGAATTTTTCCAAAAAACCGAAAATCGTAACTTCGTCCGAAAAGTAATTTCGCCGATCGCTGCCGAGGCGGGCGACGCGCGTCCGGCTACGGCAAACGAAGGCCTCCTTCTAAGGAACTACGCACTTACCTTCTAAGGCGCATTACGGGGAGTCCGGCTACGGTGAACGAAGGGGGGGCCGCCTTCTACGCACATGCCTCTTAAGGCGCAGTACGGGAGTCCGGCTACGGCAGACGAAGGCCTTCGACAAAACTACGCACTTTACGCACTTACCTTCTGAGGCGCCTGACGGGAGTCCGGCTGCGGTAAACGAAGGCCACCGACGCACTTAGGCACTACTACTGCTGCTACAATTTCGGGCTAGTGGTCCCATCACCACTGTCCAGGCAGGCACGACACGCGTCCGGCTACGGCAAACGAAGGCATTCGACGAACTTGGGCATTTAACGATTCTACGGGACTTACGCACGGAGCAAGCTATCGCAGCTCGCTTGCGGCAGTCGGAAAGCGAACGAAAGAACGCGCGCTTCGTCATCATCGCTTTGCTGTTCGGACACTTGCGAGATGACGAGGCATCTGCTCACAACTTAAGTCAGTAACAGTTACATCCGCCGTTTACCCGACTTTGGTCGGTCGGTCGGTTCATTTGAGAAAATCTCGTGCTAGGCAGTGCGGAGACGACACGACGGCAACGACTCTACAAGGACTTAGGCACATGCCTCTTAAGGCGCATTACGGGAGTCCGGCTACGGTGAACGAAGGGGCCGCCTTCTACGGGACTTACGCACATGCCTCTTAAGGCGCAGTACGGGAGTCCGGCTACTACGGCAAACGAAGGCCTTCGACAAAACTACGCACTTTACGCACTTACCTTCTGAGGCGCATGACGGGAGTCCGGCTACGGTAAACGAAGGCCACCGACGCAGCACTTCGGCACTACTTCGGGCTAGTGGACCCATCACCACTGTCCGGGCACGACACACGTCCGGCTACGGCAAACGAAGGCATTCGACGAACTTGGGCATTTAACGATTCTACGGAAGTTACGCACATGCCTCTTAGGGCGCATTACGGGAGTCCGGCTACGGCAAACGAAGGCCTCCTACTTCTCCTTCCACGGGACTTTACGCACGTGGTGCCTCGTAAGGCGCAGTGCGGGAGTCCGGCTACGGCAAACGGAAGGCCGTCGACGAATCGACGCCACTTACCGCACGGCAGCAGGAGTACCGGCTGTCGCCGTCGCTTGCTGTGCTGTCGTCGTCGTCGTCGTCGTCGTCGTCGTCGTCGTCGCCCGACACTTCCTGTCCGCCGCGCCACCGGGCCGTCCGTCCGTACGTCCGGCCGCTCTCTCTTTCAGTCTTTAGCAGACGAATGCGGTTCGTGTAACAACCTTTGCTTTTTTGCAAAATTTCATACTGTCCGATACAGAAACTATACAAGAAGCTTAGAAATCACATAGAAACAACAATCAATAGGTTCAGTTTGATATTCGAATTTTATTTTTTGAATTTTTCCCAAAAAAACCGAAAATCGTAACTTCGTCCGAAAAGTAATTTCGCCGATCGCTGCCGAGGCGGGCGACGCGCGTCCGGCTACGGCAAACGAAGGCCTCCTTCTAAGGAACTACGCACTTACCTTCTAAGGCGCATTACGGGAGTCCGGCTACGGTGAACGAAGGGGGGCCGCCTTCTACGCACATGCCTCTTAAGGCGCAGTACGGGAGTCCGGCTACGGCAGACGAAGGCCTTCGACAAAACTACGCACTTTACGCACTTACCTTCTGAGGCGCCTGACGGGAGTCCGGCTGCGGTAAACGAAGGCCACCGACGCACTTAGGCACTACTACTGCTGCTACAATTTCGGGCTAGTGGTCCCATCACCACTGTCCAGGCAGGCACGACACGCGTCCGGCTACGGCAAACGAAGGCATTCGACGAACTTGGGCATTTAACGATTCTACGGGACTTACGCACGGAGCAAGCTATCAGCTCGCTTGCGGCAGTCGGAAAGCGAACGAAAGAACGCGCGCTTCGTCATCATCGCTTTGCTGTTCGGACACTTGCGAGATGACGAGGCATCTGCTCACAACTTAAGTCAGTAACAGTTACATCCGCCGTTTACCCGACTTTGGTCGGTCGGTCGGTTCATTTGAGAAAATCTCGTGCTAGGCAGTGCGGAGACGACACGACGGCAACGACTCTACAAGGACTTAGGCACATGCCTCTTAAGGCGCATTACGGGAGTCCGGCTACGGTGAACGAAGGGGCCGCCTTCTACGGGACTTACGCACATGCCTCTTAAGGCGCAGTACGGGAGTCCGGCTACTACGGCAAACGAAGGCCTTCGACAAAACTACGCACTTTACGCACTTACCTTCTGAGGCGCATGACGGGAGTCCGGCTACGGTAAACGAAGGCCACCGACGCAGCACTTCGGCACTACTTCGGGCTAGTGGACCCATCACCACTGTCCGGGCACGACACACGTCCGGCTACGGCAAACGAAGGCATTCGACGAACTTGGGCATTTAACGATTCTACGGAAGTTACGCACATGCCTCTTAGGGCGCATTACGGGAGTCCGGCTACGGCAAACGAAGGCCTCCTACTTCTCCTTCCACGGGACTTTACGCACGTGGTGCCTCGTAAGGCGCAGTGCGGGAGTCCGGCTACGGCAAACGGAAGGCCGTCGACGAATCGACGCCACTTACCGCACGGCAGCAGGAGTACCGGCTGTCGCCGTCGCTTGCTGTGCGTCGTCGTCGTCGTCGTCGTCGTCGTCGTCGTCGTCGTCGCCCGACACTTCCTGTCCGCCGCGCCACCGGGCCGTCCGTCCGTCCGTCCGGCCGCTCTCTTTCAGTCTTTAGCAGACGAATGCGGTTCGTGTAACAACCTTTGCTTTTTGCAAAATTTCATACTGTCCGATACAGAAACTATACAAGAAGCTTAGAAATCACATAGAAACAACAATCAATAGGTTCAGTTTGATATTCGAATTTTATTTTTGAATTTTTCCCAAAAAACCGAAAATCG
>CAHIKZ030004002.1:0-12500 GCA_903632075.3 Acanthosepion pharaonis
TTGTTTTTCGTTTTTTTTGTTTTTTTTGGTTAGATCTTGAATTTTTTTGTTTTTTTTTGTATCAAATTTTTTACGGCGGCGTTTTGTTAAAATCTTTACCGTTCTTTAACATATTCTTTTTAAAAATTGAATTAATTTAAAACGGAACAATGCCTTATAGATGCGTTGTCTCATCTTCTTCAGCCGGGAATTCCTGACTGAACATTTGTAGAACGTATAATTTCTTTCCCAGAAAAAGTAAGTCGCTTATCAGGATTGTTTGGATTCGTACAATCTGAGCCCTCGACATTTTTCATCACTAGAACATTGGAAAATTCTTTTTTTTTATTAAAAAATAAGTAAATTTTATTGAAACTTTAATTTTAAAATTAATAACTGGTCGATTTTGTAACATAAATGTTAATGTTGTTTTTTGATTGAGAAACTATGGAAACCAAATTCTCGTACGTGTTCTTTTAAAATGTAAAGCCTTTTTTTTTTTTTTAAATAAACTTTTGAAATTTCGACATAACATTCATGAATTCTCTCGCCCCCAGGCGAGTTTTAAAAGTCATTATACGGCATGTGTCTGCAGAGGTGTGTAATGACTGCTATTGACTATAAATCCGGTTTCAAAAACTTCACGATAATAACACATAAAAACTGTCGTTCGGAATTTATTGTCTTTGCTCCGTTTTTATATCTCGACAGATCCATTCTTCATACGTAATGACACGCCTTCACAAAAAAATTATATATATATTATATATATAAAGATATATATATATATATATATATATATATATATATATATATATATAGTAAGTTAAACGAGATGCAACACAAGGTCGGGATTAACGTGAAATGAACACGGAATCAAGATATGTTCAGGGATTTGCCCATTCCCCCACAAGTGTGGACACAACGGAAATTTGCTAAAATGTTTTTATATATTGACTTGCCCTACCGAATACAATGAAACTTGTATAAATAGGTTTTGTCAGTCGCAAGTCAGTACCTATATATATCGGAAAGATAGGTATTTACATATACTCACATAGTTATTATATGTGTCACAAGGCTTCTGACCTCTGTACGTGTGCAGCAAAACCAGAGCATTTCCACTTTGGGACATTTTGATCAAAATTTACCTAAAAGTGAAGTTCGCAGAAGAAATGAAAATTTTTCTGTCCGTAGACAGAGTCATGACCAAAGGGCAATATCCAAAATGGAAGTCTTTGAAAAAAATGAAACCAAAGCGAACTGCTGACTTGTCGACCTCAACCCAAAATAGATCTCCAAACAAATTTCGCAAATATTCAATTTTTCCTTTACGTGGGGCGATTCTTGAGCCCTGTTTCCCTTGTTCTTTACCTCCCTTTTTCGCCATACATGAGGTCGGTTTATTGATTCGAACGAACATTTTTCGTTAAATTCTCGTCAAATCCCTTCTGCCCGACTGAAGATCCTCAATGGATACCACATATTTGTCGAGTATCTGGCTAAAAACTTAATGAAATTTTTGAAACGGCTAGAAATATATATATATATATATATATATATATATATATATATATATATATGATATATATATATATATATATGGCGAATATATATATATATGTATATATATATATATAATATATATATATATATAGTATATATATATATATATATATATATATATATATATATATATATATGTGTTTGGTTCCTCTCTGCTCGAAGGCAGAGAAGACGAGTCAAAATACATTATTGAGACAGACAGCCTTAAAAATGGGACTCAGCGGTTATTCCTGCCACCGGAGCTTTTTATCCAAAGAATCCATAGTTTTATATGGAATGATGGAAGTGGCTTTGACTGTATTTGGCAGTTAATATAGTTCGTCACACGACGTCTCATTATTATCAGCATTTAAATGTTTTTTGATGGTTCTAACAAGCTTTAATAACGTCGTTCAGAAAATATTTAAACCATTATCATTTTTTCCGACCCCCTTTGAATTGGGTAACAATAAAAATCGTGCAAATAATTCCTGCTGAACTCAGCGATGAACATCTTTATTAGAATCTTGTGTATTGGTGCCGCTAACCAGAATAATTGTTGCCAGATAAAGACAATACCCAGTCCTTGCAACAAGTTTCCGATGTTTTATTATTTGTATTTTAGTCGACTAGAATTTCATCAGTTATGTGGCTCTATGGAGATAGTGAGAATCGACTGCCTTATCTAACAGCCTTTGTTGTCGTTTGCATTTTTTCCTTGGACAAATCGGTGACGTAGACAGGGAGACATGTTATGTGCAACCGCCGATCTCTGGAGGTTAGACATGTGCAGTGGAAGGACGCAGTCCTGCACCACGCCATCAGCAACTGAGGCATCACTCTTTGGGCGCAGATCTTCTTCTTCTCTTCTTCTTTTCTTCTTCATATTTGTTTGACATCCCTTCAAGGACTTCTTCTTCTTCTTCTAAATTCTTCTTCTTCTTCTTCTTCTTCTTCTTCTCCTTAGAAGTAGTAGTACTATTCATTTCCCATTCTTCTTCTTCTTCTTCTGCGTTATATCTTTTCTTTAAATGTCCTGTGATGGTTAAGTTTTTCTTCTTCTTCTCCTTCATCTTCTGTCCAGAGAAATTCTTCTTCAATTATTTTTCTATCTTCATCGCTTCAGATATACGCGATCATGGCTCTTCACAACTTCCTATCTCCCATGGCTCTTAGCAATTTTCTTTTTTACTAAGGCTCCTTCCACTTTCATTTCCGCCATCATCATCCAAACTCGTCAGCCTAGTGGCTTGCTGCCTTCCTCTATCTCTTAACCTCAACAAGACCTTGGGGTTAAATTTTTCCAAGCCCTCCTTCCTCATTCTATGTCCATAAAATTTTAGTTGTCTTTTCTGATTCTGGAGTATAAGTGTTCTTTCTGTTGTCATTTTCTTTAAGACTTCCTTGTTACTTACTCACTCTGTTCATGGAATTTACAGTATCCTTCTGTAGAACCATTTCTGCTGCCTCCAGTTTTCTCATAAGCATTCACTGCTATATACATAATGATATCACATAGCAATCCAGCACTCTTTCTTTTTTCTAGAAAAAAACCTTTTGGTTTCTCAGTCCTTACTTAGCTTTTGGGATGTTTCTTTCACTAGTCTGTTTGGAGTGTTCATTTTCCATCCTCTGTTAAAACAATTTGAATATTTAAACTTCTGCATCTGCTTGAGGGTGACATCTCAATTTGTAACTTGTATCTTGGGTTTTTCTGTTGCTGATGACCATACTTTCTGTCTTCTTGCAGTTGATAGTTAATCCTTTTTCTTGCTTTCAACTACTAACCTGCCTAGGAGGTCCTGCCATTTTCTTTTCAAGTCAGTCATCAACTCAAGTGTCATCTGCATTTCTTATACTGTTAAAAGATTAAACTGACCGATAATAAATCCTGGTAAGGTTTCCAGTTCCCTTAGGATAATGGTGTTATAGAGGTTAAATAAATCTGGAAGAAGATGTATCCTTGTCTCATGCCTTTTATTTTTTTGTAGCTTTCCATTCATTTTCTACTCAGAATGCACTTGGTTTATTTCCCAGTATAACTTCTGTATTATTCTAATATCTTTCAAATAGATCTAGTTTTATAAATTTCAAATAGATCCTTGTGCCATACATTTGTTAAATATATAAACATATAGCAGAAATTTTTTTTTTTCAATACAAAATACTTGATGAGATATAAAATCTTAAAAAAGTTTATGAAGATGATGTATTGAAACACCTTTTCCTCTTAAATATATTTTTGAAAAAAAAAAAAAAAAAAAAAAAATAAAACATTTTTCATTGGAATGGACATTTTATACTGATCAGGTTTTCTATTTCTGAAAGGAAATTCATTGTTTGTTTTTTTTTTTTTTTTTATCAACAGTATTATTTTATTTTTAGCATTGTCAACAATTTCATTAATTTCCTTTTTAATATTTTTGGTTTAATACATTTTTAGCTTTTCATTGAGTTTGTCTTTAGTTAATCTTTAGCTGGCTTGTACGTTTCTTTTCTTTGCTCTTCTGTACTCCAGCAATTTTTAATTAACAACTACATCAAATACCAAGTCATTACAATCCCAAATAACTTCAAAACATAGGTCAAATATTTTAAATAGTTTCATTTATATTTTCTTCTATTTTGCATAACTTCAGGACATAAGCAATAATTTTTTTTTCTTCTTAATTTTTATCAATTTTTCTTTCTTTACTAAGACTCCCTTTTAAATCTCATTCTCCCAAATTTAAACAAATACAGCCTTCTTCTATCCCCAATTGAAGGAATATAGTTAAACATCCTAGTTTTCAAACCTTCTTCAAGCTTTTCTTTCCTGATTCTGAGTATAAGTGTTTTTTCTGTTGCCATTTCTTTTCAATTTACCGAGAACCAGCAAAAAGTCCATGGAATCTTTAGTATCTTTATGAAGACCTATTTTCTGCTTATAGTTTTTTCTCAGAGAAATTGTCCACCATTCATTTGCCGTTCGGGACCATACCATATATTCTTTCTTTGGTTAATGATTTTCGATTAATCTTCTTCTTTTTTCTACTTCTTCTGGCTTACGGTCGCATCATGTTGAAATACCGTTTCCCGTGCGATCATCGAAGTTAAGCAACGTCGAGCCTGGACAGTATCTCAATTGGTGACCGCCTGACCCATGGATGTGTGGAGTTGTTGAACGAAGAGCCGAATTCCAATTGTCCTTGTGTTCGTTATAATCACTTATGCGCACATAGCCTTGGTAAAGGCATGAACCCGCCTTTTCTCCACACAGCTATGGGTTAATTAGTAAGCCGCATATCACATTATTATCTCAAAAGAATTCTTGCAATCTAAAAATATTTCTGGCTTTAAGTAAACTGCAAAGGGTTGATACGCTGTAGAAAAGAAACCAATCAATTTTCTTCTTTTCTTCTTCTTCTCATTATTATTAGTAGTAATAGTATTATTAAACAAAATGACCGTCGTGACACCAGTATTTTAGAAAGCTTACAGAAAAGATTCCTTCTTATAATTATTATTATTAGTAGTAGTAGTAGTGTTTCCTTGAATTTCTTCTGTATTGAAGATCTTCAAAGTCTGCAGGGACTCCCATGTCAATAAAAAAACACATTTTGTTCTTGTGGTCTTTGATCACGATGTCTGGGCAATTAGCTTTTGAATGTTGTGCCTATTGTAAAGACCCATAAAATTATTACAGGTCCTATATCCGCAACCGTATCTCGGTGATATTCATACCAGTTTCTTGCAGTTTTCTTTCAGTAAAAGCGGCTTATGTTACACTGAAGATATTGATTATTATTATTATTATTATTATTATTATCCTTATTATTATTATTATTATATCCTCTCCGTCGCTTAGGTGTTTCGGCCAAGTGATGTATCTCCGATTATACTCGAAACTTAGAGACACCCCCTTCTACATCAGATGTTCCAAGCATGGTTGCTACCTGCGCACACCTAATTATGTCAGATATCTCCAACGAGTTTTTTAAGAGAGAAACATTTCTGGAAATAATCCCGAATATGCCAACCACAAAGGCGACAATTTTAATTGCTGATTAGTAGATTTCTCTGTTATTCTTTGATATTATTATTATTATTATTATTATTATTATTATTATTATTTCCTTTGATTTCTGGTGTACACTCATTTCTTTCAGGGTCCCTTAAAGGTCAGACATGGCATCATAACACTTTCCACTGAGCAGTTTTGGAGGGAAAAAATCTCACCTATTTTGCATAGATAAAGCCGTTAGTAAAGTGTGGGCTGTACTTGTGAGAACATTTTTTTTTTGTATTTCTTTAAGGCATAGGCTACCAGGATTTACGTCAATGAATCTATTGGAATATTTCCCAAACAATACGAGGGCGCCAAATACAACTGGAACTGTTGATATTCTCATGTGACAGATTTTTGAGGTTTCGATTTCAAGGTCATTGTATTTTGATAACTTTTTTGAGGATCTTCAAAGATACATTGCAGTAGCGTCTAATTGATCAACATTTCTGTTCTATCCTCTATTACTATACGGACACCATTTCTACTCTAACTTCTATTACTATACGGATCATTATTTCTATTCTATCCTCTATTGCTATACTGATCATTTTTTCTACACTATCCTCTATCTCTATATTATTCACTATACTATTTCTCTACACTGATCACTATACTGATCATTACACGGATTACTAGTCGGTGGTTACTGTTCGAGCGAGTATTATAGAGCAAGTACTATTAGTGAGAGTGTTATTCGAAGGCGTCTGACATCAGTATTGTTCAACGGCGTTACTATAGTTGTATCTGCGATTACAAAGTCTCTACTACAATGAACATTACGAAAGTGGCAACGAGTATTCGTTGATATCAGGAAACTTTCTTTTTTTTTTCTTCTCGCTTATTTTACGTCTCCATATTTATTTTTCTTCATCGTTTCACTTATTTCTTGTCTCTTCTTTTTACTTTTCCTTCTCTTTCCTTTTTCTCTTATCCTTTCATTTGTTCATCCCTCTTTTTCCTTCTTCGATTTAATCTTTTCTTCTTTCTTCTTCTTTTTGCTTCTCTTTCCTTTTTCTCCTTCCTTTTCATTTTTTCTTCTCTCTTCATTTTACTTCTCGTTATTTTTCACTTTTTCTCCTTCCATTCGACTGTTCTCTCTTCTTCTTTGTTATTTTCTTTCTCCTTTATTTTTTCTCTCTCCTTTCAATTCTTTTCTTTTCTCTTCTTTTTACTTCACATTCTCTATTCCGTTTTTCTCATTCCTTTCTTTCTCTCTTCTTTTTACTTCTTTCTTTCTTTCATTTTTCTCCTTCCGTTCAATTATTTCCCCCTCTCTCTTTCTTCTTGTTTTTATTTCTCTTCCTCTTTCATTTTTCTTTTAATTTTTCTTCTCTCTTCTTCGTTTTACTTCTCCTTCTCTTTCCTTTTTTTTTCTCCATACTTTTCAATGTTTTCCTCTCTCTTAAACCTGCTCCGTAAACCTGCTTCCTCTCGCCTCCTCCCTTCCTTCACACCGTCAGCCTAATAAACCCTAACTTGTTTATCCTAATTTTTTCCCATTATTCTCCACGCTTCTCACCGGGCGTCGACATGTCAGAAGACGTCGTGAGCCGGTGTCAAAATGAGCGCTCGTGTCCGTGTTGATCAGAGTGCACGATCGCATTGCTTATTTAAAAATGCATAGACTTAGATTTCAAGTTACGATATTGGACCCCGTTATCCCGGATCAGGGTAAGGGAGATTTCCAACCGAGAAACGCCCCTGTACAAAAAGATAGAAAGGAGTGACAAGGTGTGATTCGCAAAGGACGCTGCCTGGGGTTGTCCGGGTCACGAGTCAGAGGTGAAGCCGTCCGTGCTGGCTGCAAGAGAAATGACAAGAGAACACTAGATCTTCCCTTGCAAACGGGGACCAAGAAAGCGCTGGATGTTTCTTTGCGAGCGGAGAACGTGTTTTTTTGCACGATGGGTGTTCATATGGGAAGAAAGGAAAGTAAGTTTTAGTTAGATCGGGGAAAAAAGGAAGAAAAATAGCAGAACGGAAATGCATAACAAAGCTAAATAATAACTAAGTTACGGCCATATCACGCTGGAATACCGGTTCCCGTGTGATCATCGAAGTTAAGCAACGGACGACCGCTGGGGAGTACCACAGCTTGAATGTGCTGTTCGTGTGATAGTGGCTCGCAGTTGTTAATCGGAGAGCCGAGTTCCAATTCCAGTTCGGTTAGTTATAGTCACTTAAGCGTGAATTCTTTTCAGAAAGGTATGAATCCTCTTCTTCTCCCCCAGCTATGGGTTAATTAGTAAGACTTGTATCACTATATTATTATTATCACCAACGAAATACCAAGGGAATGACAGTGATTATCTAAATATATTTCCTGGTTTTAAATAATCTGCAATGGGTTAATAAACCGCAGAAAACGAATTAATCAAATCCAATTTAAGATAAGTTTTAGATTTGAAGGTTTTTAGATTTTCTCTTCGAAAGTTTACTTCCATTTTGAAAAAAAAAAACAACAAAAAAAAACGAATGAAACAACAATTAAAAGCATATGGCCATCTTTTTCGCTAGACCGATAGAAAACTGAAAAGCGGTCATGGATCATCAGGATACATTCAACAACCTATCAACACCAGAAGCTGTTCATCGTAAGATCTTTCGATCGATGTTATGAATGTTCAATAATGTTCACCCTGGAAAAAGCCTAAGAGTCACTCAAGGTAGAGTGTTACAGAGTACGAGGCAGAGTTTATGAAGGTATATATGGGAGATAACGGTTAACACTAGGATTTAACAGATTAAGATTGTTGGGATTGAAGAAGCATCCTCTTGTGAGTCGGTTCCACGATGCAGCGATTCGAGGGAAGAACCCACCCGAGTGGAACCTACATGTCACCAACGAAATACCAAGGGAATGACAGTGATTTGCTGCAATGTCCGTGGGGTGGCAGGTCTTAGCCGGGGAGGTTAAAACAGGTGGAACTAAGAAATGTAGTTCGTCCGAACACTTTCGATGGAAATAGCGATATGGAAAATAATTTGTCACCCAGAAGGACGCTTTTAGACTCTATCGCGACCGCATAGGGAAAGCTTGGCGGCTCCTGCCTATATATGGCAACAGTACTCCATTTTCGGTTTGATCTGGCTCTTGTAAAGGTAGAGGACTGCAGGAGGAATCAAGAACACACTGGAGCGCATGTTCGAGGTCCACTTGAGGTCTGGGTTGATTTTAAATCCCAAATGAATGAAATTATCAATAACCCCACCAGAATACTCATCAAATTTCAACAACGTCTTCTGAACTTTAGAGCAACACGGGGTAGGGCAATGGTTAACGAGCTAGTCTTTTTAAACATTACTTAAAATACACATCAAATTTCAACAACGTCTTCTGAACTTTAGGGCAACACGGGGTAGGGCAATGGTTAACGAGCTAGTGTTTTTAAACATTAATTAAAATACTCATCTGATTTTAACAGCGTCTTCTGAACTTTAGGGCAACACGGGGTAGGGTAATGACTAACGAGCTAGTCTTTTGAAACATTACTTAAAATACTCATCAAATTTCAACAGCATCTTTGGAACTTTAGGACAACACAGGGTAGGGTAATGGTTAACGAGCTAGTCTTTTGAAATATTACTTAAAATACTCATAAAATTTCAACACCGTTTTCTGAACTTTGGGACAACACGGGGTAGGGTAATGGTTAACGAGCTAGTCGTTTGAAATATTACTTAAAATACTCATAAAATTTCAACACCGTTTTCTGAACTTTGGGGCAACACGGGGTAGGGTAATGGTTAACGAGCTAGTCTTTTGAAACATTTCTTCTTCTTTTTTTTAAATATACGTTATTTTAACGTATATTTAAAAAAAAAAGAAGAAGGACAATTGCTTAAACTAAAACATCTTTGCACTGGCGACACATATTTTTAAAATAAATTCTTCAGCGGAACATTATAAAATATATAATTCAAAACATATAAAAAAAGAAAGAATGCAATGAAAAATTAAGTCAATAAATAATTGTTTGATCTTGTTTAGCGTCATATAACGGCTATCGGTTATCTAATGCCGAAATCTAAATAAAAGGTGTTCCATTAAGACGGATTATATATAAGGGTGTTTCATTAAGACGGATCAAAGTCAGAAGTTAATAAATCAGTGTTATTGGTGAAAATTTATTTATTTCTCTATTCGATCATGATAATTAAGTCTTGGCAAATATGTGTGAAAAATAATATCGCCCAAATATCCGCTAAATGTCAAGGAAAAATAAAAAAAAATCATTAGACGCTTAAACTTTATTCACATTTAAAATCGGTCCAAGTTATTGGGATATCCTTTATTTGGAACGCAATTTGTATACCTTAAACTACAAATAAAATGAATTGTTGATCATTTTACTACGAATAGGTATTGTTGGTTGGTTGATTTTGTTTAGCGGCATATAGGCACCTGTACGGGTTATTTAATACTGAAACCTAAATATTTTGTATGTAATTTTATACTTTCAGACTAAATGTATCACAAAATGTATATTTGGTAATTTTACAAAAAAATGTATTTTTACATTTTTTTTTTTTTAGTGTTGCAATTTTTGGTCATTTTGCTCTAAAATGTAATGTTGATTTTTTTGTTTGGGGGTGGGGGTCACTATTTTTCATTTAGTAGGACATTAACAGGTGCTATGACCCGGGATCAGAGTGGACCTGGGAACAACAGCAGTTAATAGGCGGGTTCCGTCGCTCCTCAAAACCTCCCGATAAGTGGCCTTTCTGCTGAGTGTTGTTTATCGTCATGCCCAGGACAAAAGTCAATAATTAAACAGCTACATAATCATCGGCAATTAATTTTTATTATTGGTATTGATGAATTGCTGAATTTACTATCACGTTATTGAAGAAAGATGGCCGAGTGGATAGAACATTCGCTTTCTGAACATGTATCCGGGTTCGAATCTCACAATGGTCCATTTTTCATGAAGGTGACTTCATGAGGTTATCGGTCTGGGGATTGGAGGCAACATACGTGCAACCATACCACGGGTTGATCCAAGAGTGAAATTGGGTAGCGGGAGTTATTTGGAAGCTAGCCCGAAGTCACAAGTCATCGTGACCGAGGGTTTGAGTGTACTGGCCCTATTCAGACTGTTGATCACGACAAGTAATGCGTTCTCTCTCGGAAACTGTAACTAACGTTCGCTCAGCATAGTTGCAGTTTAAACCACAGTTGGAATGCGTGGGTGTTGAACAAACATAAATGCGCCTGCGCATACAAGAGGGATTTTCTAGCCGCCCTAGTAAATAGGCATCTTCGGATACGGGCGGTCATTATTATTATTATTATTATTATTATTATTGAAGTAAAAAGTTTATCTTAAGCTTTGTTTTGATGCCTACATTAATCCAAGTTTTTTAAAGCAAATTTGATTTATTTATGTCTATGTGATTCATTTAATAATTTCAGACAGACTGTACCATATTTACAAGGCTTTGTTTTTTTGTTTCTTTAAAAATTACGATAATAATCTACAATTAATCTCTATTGAAAAATTGTCTTTAATGAATTTCTTTATATATGCTTTCGATATTTGTTATGTCACAACTTAGGGTTAAAGAAGTGATTTTTTTTTTTTGCGTTGCTGACACAGTTTGTAGAGATAAATTATTTTCAGAGACATTAGTCAGGTTATGTTAGCCAAGATAAATATATCACTCAACATGTATTGAGAAAAGAATAATCCAATAGAAAATTAAGTTTAGTAATTCTTTGATCTGTTTTTTACGTCTTATCAACCCCCTTTGGCTTATTCAAATTCTAGTTCATATTCTTTAATTCTGTTATTGCTACCTCTGTTTAAACCAACTGTTTAATCCACTAGATAATTACATAGTAATTGTGAGTTCAATCCTTGGGCTGGACAGTCTTTATTTGGACTCGGTGGAAACAAAGCGAACAATAACTGATCAGGACTAAAAATACGGTCTAGACGAGATTCATCATGATGAATCATTTTAGCAAAATTATGGCAATCATTACGCAAAAAAAAAAAAAAATTTATTTGGCAACAACTGCAGTTTCTATAGATCCTGTTACTAAGTATGAATGCGTGGGTGTGTGCATCAAATATGAATCAAGCAAAAAAAGGAAATGACATGGGCAACAGAATAGATAAAAAAAGACGGAACATAAAGAGAGAATAAAGCCAATAAATAAAGGAAGGAAGGAGAAACACATTGAAAACTGTTGCTTCATAATCAGGACGGAGTGTTACCCAAAATGTGGGGAATTTGAATGACAAGTTGGTTGGTTGGTTGGTTGACTTTGTGTAGCGGCATATAGACACCTCTATGGGTTATTTAATGCTGAAAGCTAAACATTTTGTACATAATTTTATACTTACAGGATAAAAGGTATGTTTTGAAAATAGATAGTTCGTCGATTATTGGTAATTTCCCTACAAAATAGTCTATTATTTTGGCGGGGGTAGATTTTTTTTTTTTTTTTGCTTATTATTTTATTTATCTATTTGGATTTATTAGTTTTTTTTTTGTTTTTTTTAATTTTTTAATTTTTTATTTATTTTAATTTTATTAGTTCTAACGGTTGTTTTAGCAGGAGTGGTTTATTTGTTTATTTATTTGTTTATTTTACTTATTTTTTCTTATTTGTTTACTTATTTTTTATTTTTATTTTGTGCATTTTTATTTACTCTTTTCAGTTTTTAATTTTTAAGTAACGTAGTAACTTATTTATTTAATTAATTATTTTTATTTTTATTTTGTCTATTTTTATTTATTCTTATCAGTTTTCTATTTTTTTTTAAGTAACGTAGTAAAATTTTGTTTTCATGAGAAAATTTTGAGATCAGCTCAGATCGTTTTTTCAGTAATTTATTTTGGTCTGGGAAAGTAATAATAGCTATTTTTTCCTCCAAGCAAGCTCTGCAGGTTTTTGATTGATTGTTGTAGGCTGATG
>CAHIKZ030004002.1:20000-22500 GCA_903632075.3 Acanthosepion pharaonis
TATTTATTATTATTTGTTTTAATACTTAGTATTTAGTAGTAGTTTAGTAATAGTAGTAAAAGTATTTTTATTTGGTGGGGTTGCAATAATTTTTTTTTTTTTTAATATACTTTTGAATTTAATTTTTTTTTTTCTACAAAATTCATTATTTTAGTTCAGTTTTGAAAAGAATGATCGCATTAAAAATCAATAATTTCAAAATCCAAAAAAAACAAAAAACAAATAAGAAATAGAGCTGGACGGCATAAAAAAAAAAAAAAAGAACAGAATTTAAAAAAAAAAAAAAAAAAAAAATAATTAATTATCTACGATCAATATTTACTTCATCGAACGCAAATCAGTGGACCGAAATTTAAATCATTGAAAAACACACGCACACACACAAACACACACACACACAAACACACATACATGCATACATACATATGGTGTGTATAATGACATCTTGAAGATTGCCAGCGTTAATATATAATGCTTTTAGACATAGGGTCTTTTAATATTTTATATTTTACGCGTACGTATTCAAAAAAATAAATGACCACATATTTTTTTCATGGAAAGTTTATTCTATATATTAAAAATAATTTTAGTTAATGATATGTCCCGGAAAATGGATATATTTGTTTATTTAAAATTTCTTTAGGCTACCTTTTAAAAAAAACAATCTAGATCCTTAACAAGTAATGGAACTGGTACTCGTCTATTTTCCATAAGTCAATAGGTGTATAAAGGCAATAGGCGTAATAAATAAATATATATATTACATTTGTTTGTATTTATATATAAATGACAAAGCCAATCATATAAAACTGTGAGGGGAAATATATAGGTAAATGCATATTCATTGAATTTTGTCAATAATCTTTGAAGAAATATCAAAAAAATAAAAAATACAAAACAAAAAAGAAAAAATTATAGATAGGACATCATTAATTCTAGTTGTTCTGGTAGCTATAGTCCGTAATGGACTTCCTCGTCGAATAGTGCAATAGGCATAGGCAAAGGAGTAGACCAAAAGGATAGCCAATAGTTAGTCCAATGGGCGTCGCCCTTAATTATCCAATAAATTTGCATTTTAAAATTAAATATACCAGCCAATCACAGTAAAATAAAAAGATTATGTAAAATAAAATTGCATCAATTAATATCAAAAATATCTGCATAAAACAAAATATACTGTGAAATCAAACATGTTATGAATTTCATTTTATTTAATTTCTGTTTCTATTATAAAAATATACAAAGTAAGCCCAGAATGGGACAAAATTACATTAAAATCTATAGCATTAGTTTAAATAATATATTATAATAAATGATTTTTGCAATATAGTGAAATGGATATTTTCAAGGATTTTATTTGCTTAATTAGATGCCAAAACCATTAGATTTATAATCCCAAGATGAGGGTACAAGTATCGTTTGTAAATTTTCATAAATTGGCAAATTCTTAAAAATTCAGTTTTTAAAAGATAATGAAGAAACAAATAATTTTTGTAATAATGTAAAATATTTATACCGTTATAGTTCTCAAAATAAAACAAAACGAAAATCAATCAATTGTATAACACATATATGTTGTAAAAAAAAAAAAAAGATTGACGTCAGCCTTTTATTTTTTAAATTTTGTTTAAAAAGTAGTTGTTTTATACTTTAAATAAGAAAAAAAAATATTATTTTACGTGCTTATTAAAATTTTAAAGATATGATTTTTTTTAAAAATATCATGACAAAAAGAAAAAAAGCATCTGAAATTAAATTTTTTCTCGTCAAAATATATTTCTATATTGATTATTGCAGCACAAATTTTTAGCATTCTTTGCAAAAGTTTCATGAACGGATGAAGGATGGATATCAGGATCAAGACATCAAGATGACGATTGATATTACATTTGAATAATTGAAGGTTATAGATATCATTTATATCAAAGGAGAAAAAAAGGAAAATATGTTGGTATTTAGGATTGAAAGAGGCAAAACATTTAACTGTTTCAACAGTGAAATTTGGTTTAAAAGACATCCAAAATCCAAATATTTATAAACTCATATTCATGGGGTTTTTCATATGAAAATATATTAAAAGCAGATATCCATGAAAATAAATTTATTTTCAATATAGGAAGCCAAAAATAACTGTGAAAGATTAATATTTTTTTATTTTATTGGAAATCCGCATCAGGACAAATATACTGATGAGCTGTGAACAAAAAAACATTTTGAAAATTTAAAAAAATTCTCCTGAAAAATAATTTATTTAAATGAAAAAAAGATTCATTATAAAATAAAAATCTTATATTCTGAATAAAATCATTAAAACAGAAATATTTAAATATATATATTTCCAAATAATACAACTTTTCAAATAAAGCATATAGGACAATAAATAAATCCATATATAAATATAATATATATATATATATATATATAATAAATTCTTTGATGATTTTCATTTGAAATTCAAAAATTTTTATTCATATATATATATATATATATATCTCTATAC
>CAHIKZ030004002.1:32500-38839 GCA_903632075.3 Acanthosepion pharaonis
CTACAATTCAATAAAACTTTAAAATAAATTTTGCATAATTTAATAAACATTTTTTTGATTTAAAAAGGGGCTCTAAAACGCAAAAACTTTCAAATTTTTTATACTTCTTTTATTTTTTTGAAAAGGTTTTTTCTGTTAAAGCCAAAATTGAATAAAATAACAAATAATTTCCTGTTTTATTCAATAATCTGGAAAAAGTTTTTTTTTTTTTTTGGCGAATAAAAAGTATTAAATTAATTTTATTTATTTTTTAAACAAATATTGAATTTTTTCCAAAAAATTCTAATTAATTTAAATTTGGGTCAATAATTGGTTACTCAGGGTTTTTGAAATTATGTTTGAGCCAAATTATTTAGTTGGCCCGCCAAAATGGCCCAAACTAAATGTTTTATAAATAACTTTTTGCAGTTTTGAGAATTTTGAGAAAGATGGAAAATCACATTCCCCAGTTTACTTATAAAATTTTTATTTTTTGAAGATTCAAATGTATTACAACTTTTGGATTTAAATGTGAATACCAATATTTAACGTCACACACTTCAGTTTCAAACCTATATTCCTACTTATGGGTTAGATATATATATATGTTAAATAAGTTAAGAATGGTTAGCAATGTAGTATCTAAAAAGGAACGGGTATCCTCCTCAAAGTTGCCAGAAAAAAACTTCATTTGAGAAAATTGGTACAATATGAAGTTTCATTTTTATGGATTAAAATAATCAAATCTGAACGAATAAAGAATTAAGGTTTAATTTTCAAAAATAATATAATTCTAATCTTTTTACAAATCGTGAAATTTTTTATAGAATCAAAAAAATATTCAGCTTGTTGGTTATATAATCCTGAAAATGATTCTTTTAAATATAAACCAAACCATTATATTATAAATAATCGTGGTCTTTATATATATATATATATATTTAAGCCAAGTGTTTCCCTTTAAAAATGAAAATTTTATTATTTGTTACTGTTATACAACGGAATTTATATGACTTAGTTAGTATCAATGTGCTTTAAAAAAAAAAAAAATATTTTTAATTGTTCTTTTAATTCATTTGAATTTAATACTAAATTGAAAACAAAACATTCATTTATTTGATTATTAAATATTTTATGTTTTTTAGGATATGAGTTTTTTTGAGAAAAAAAAAAAAAAAAATTAAATTGAAGTGATGTTTTATGTTTTGAAAATATTTTTAAGTACCTTCATAAAATACATAAAATTCTTGTTTTTCTGATTTCATGGATACAATTGCTATTATCAAAATTGCAAAAGGGGACAAAGAAGAAACACGAAAAGCATGCGTTTTTTGTGAATAAATAATTTTAAACATTTTTTTTTAAAAATGTTTTTGTTTATATGGAATTTAAATTGATTTAAAATAAATACAAAATTTCAACAAACATATTAAATAAATATAATTTTAAATAAATCTATGATTAAATAAATGTTTTGATTTAAAAAATTGTTTTTAATTTGGAATTTAAAATTATATTTAAGTGAAGAAAAATTAATTAAAAAAAAATCTCTTTTTTTTTTCAGACGGTTATATAAATTAAACAAAGCATAAATAGGATGTCTTATTTATAAAAAAAAAAAAATTTAAACTGCTAGGAAAGGAGAAAAACCTCCAATCCATAAATTAAAAGATAAAAATTAAAAATCGTGGTATAACGGCTGATTTACAAAAATAAAAAATGTTCATCAAAAAAAAGAGACAGTAAAAATGTTTTTTGGAAAAAAAAATTATTTTTTAAAATTATAAATTAAATTTTTGACCTTTTGCCAAATCATTTTTTTTGTATTTTCAAGCAATTAAGTAAAAGTAATAAATAATAAATAAATGAAAAATTAATATTCAGGAAATGCAAAATTTCTCGTCATTTGTTTGAAACAATTTTTAAATGTTTGATTATTTACAATGAAAAAATTTTATTAATTCAAAATTTATGAAAATAATATATATTTTTTATATAATTATCACATTTTAACAATCTTTTTGTTCGATATTGGAAAATAAAATGTCTAAACTTGGTTTTTCAATTTTTACAAAACAAATAATAATAAACAGTGGAATAAAGTTTACTTTTTATAAACAGTCATTTTAATAAAGGAATTCTTGTTCGTTTTGATTCAGAAAATTAAAATGCCCTTTATATTCAAAATATAAAAAATAAGTTTTCCACTTGAAAAATTATTTATTTAAATTACAATAAAAAATTATAAAATTAGATAAATAACAAACTATAAATAAATTATATGAAATTTTATTTTGAATGAATTTTTTATTTCATTACAGATTTCTATTAAATCCAATAATTAATCATTTGATCATCAATTTGACATGTATTGATTGATATTTATTTATTTTCTTTAATTTTTTGAAATAAAGTTTAAATTAAAGGATCTTTAAAATTAAAATTGTTCTGATTCAAATCCGTCCTTTTTCGTTATTTTTTTTTCATTTAAATATACGGGAAATAATAACACATCCAAATCTTTCGGATTTTGAAAGTTTAAAAAATTCGTGAAAAAAAATATGAAATTACAAACATTTGGACAAGATATATAAATATGTTAAAGTTTATAAGTACTAAATAAATATAAACGAAAGAACAAACAAAATTTTTTCCCTGTTTAAATTTTTTGAAAAGCAACTGTTTGTATTAATATGTTTTTTGTGTTATGGATTATTTTTATAATTTACCTTCAAAAAACAAAATACCTACAGTTTAAAAAAAAAATAATCTTTTGTTATTAAGTTTTAATTTCAAACTAAAAATTAAATGTAATATTTATATATATTTTTTACATTATTCGGACTATTGTCCTCATCTTTGTCACCATATTTATTACAACGTTTCGGCCGTTGTACACTCCGCCTTCTTCAGGTGGTTGGAATGTCGAACTTAACCCTTTATTTCGCTCACTGATATGGTGTATTTCCCTGTTCTAGTTCCAGTGTCTCTGTTTAATGGTTATCTCTTATTAGTTATCTTCTGTTAATTTCCCTTAACCAGGTATTGAACTCACAGCCTTTGGGTTCTGTAACTGGACCTAACTAATGCCTTTATCCTTTATGCCATGTGTCCTTGAGGACATCTGTGTATGAATTTCTAGGTATTATAAAATAATGTCTTCAGCAACCATTTTTTACCAGTGCTCATATTGCAATTTTGCTGTTATCATTGCATGTTTTTAACCAGAGCTCATATTGCAATTTTTTTGTTATTATCCTTTTCTCTGGCACTCCTTATTACTGGTTCCCATATTGTATTCATTTCTATGCTTGGTCGGCTCAGGAGATTTTTGTGGCCTAGCATATGTGCTGATTCCTTAAGTTTACGAATTTTCCAATGGTGTTCTTTGTCTATTATCTCAACCTGATCCCACAAATGGCGGGTCTCCTAGGGAAGAATATATGTGGTCAAAAACATGATTTTCCAAGAAAACGTAGACAGAAAATTTTATGTTCTGAACACCATATTGTAAATGGGGGGCTGTCTCCCCCTTCAATATTAATTTTTATTTGCAGCTGAATAGATAATGAAAGCTGTAAATCAAAGTGGAATTAGAACAGTCTCAAACTATGATCTATAAATAATCGGGTTAAGTTCGACATTCAACCACCTGAAGAAGATCCATGTTAATTTTTTCAAAAGGAAATTTATTAAAGTAGACAATAGTCCGAAAATGCAAATAATGATAAATATTTCATTTAATATTTTATTTTGAAATTAACTTTTACAAAAAGATTATTTTTTTTTAACTTTAATTGTTCGCCTTTTTGGAGGTGTAATTTTTTTTAAATCACACCCACAGACAGACAAGGTCAGTAAAGACAACAGAACCGTTTTTTTATGACAAGATTTTTCAAGAAACATTTCTTTACATTGGGGACTATTGGATCTTTATCTTTGTCGCCATAATATCATAAATTATAAAAAAATTTTTTTAAATAAAAAATATCGAAAAATAGATGTATAAAACATAAAAATGTTTAAAATAATTGTTTGTTTTTTTTTTCATTTCACAATGTGTTTCATTTGTTTACATTTGATACGCTTTTGAACAGATATCTTTTTCGTGAGATCCATAGAAGATTTAAGCTTCAAACCACTTTCTCTTTATAAATAAATAAAAATTAAATTTCTATGCCCTCTCTTTTAAAATTCACTTCAAAATAAATGATTTTCAAGAACAGATGAAAAACAATCCTGTCGGAGGATAAATTTTCTCTGAAAATTTTTGGACCCAGGCCGATACTTGGATTTGTTTTCTGTTTATAATAAATGAGCAAATTAAATAGACGTATCTATAAAATTAACGTATAAATAATATTTTTACACATAATAAATAACACATGCAATTTTCTTCTAATAATTTAAACATATATATGAGACAGTTTCATTGAATAATTTTAGTTTTATCTCTATTTTCAATTTTTTTTGAGGAGTTTGGATTTTATTATTAAAGAACATGAAATATCACTCACATATATATATATATATATATATATATATACATATACATACATTATACAAAAATCTTACAAAACCTTAAAGTTTTAGCGTTAACTGAAAAATTTATGTTACAACGTTTTAGGAATTTCCGTATATTAAATTTGATGTTTTTTGAGATGGATTTTTCAGAAAAAAAAATATTATCAATCTTGAAAGGATATCTTTACATTGAAACATTTTTTTCTTTTTCTTAAATATATTTACACAAATATATATATATATATATATATATATATATATATATATATATATATATATATTCATGTTAGAAAGAAAATATATTATCATCATAAAACAGTCCTTCAAAGAATGTTGAGAAATCTGTCTATATATTTCAAGAAGATATATATCATACACTGTTATATTACTATTTATGAATAAGAGAAATTTATATAGAATATATATATATTTTCAATATCTTATCCCTCCGGCCTTCTTCATCTTGCAACTGTCGATCTATCTATTTATATATTTAAATATTTTTATGTTTAAATAATATTAAATAGTATACCCTAAATAGGGAAATTAATGTTCAAATACATTCAACCACCTGGGAAATTCTGAATCGCAAATTTCTAATTACATATTTAATATAATCATAAAAATACCAGTACAATAGTCCGGAATAGCACATTCTTCTAATAACTAGAAGAATTCCTTCCTGGATCACGTATTTTTATTCAGACTGGATATCACATCTTCAATGGCGTCTTTCAATTCTGTTTCTGTTAGTAGTGATCTAATTTCATCCTTAATATCTCTCTCCGAACTCTTTTTCTCTCTCTCTTTCCCCTCCTAGAATCTAATTCAAAACTTTAAATCAGGACAGCTGCAAAGATTCCAGGGAAGAAAAAATGTGTTCTCGTGGAAAAAAATCAATGTATATATAATTAGCCACCATGGAGGAAATTGAGCTGTTGAAAAACGAATGGTATAAAGGAAAATATATTTATCAACGAGCAGATGGAGGAAAGTTTTGATATATATATGGAATAAAAACGAAAATGATAACAAATTATGAGGATAAGCCCAAGGAAACGATGTCAGTGAATGTTTTTGAATTCACATAAGATTTAATTTCCAAGCCAATTCAAAAAAATGAAATGCAATGTAATAATTTAACCGAATCAAACGTATATAAAATTTTGAATGTCAAAAGAAGTAGCGAATTTGGCATTCTCTCGCTGGTCAGAGGAGGGCCCTAACTATTTCTTCAATCTAATTCTATCTCGCTAAATTGCGTCCCATAATAAAATGAGCATGACTAAAAGATCTACTTTAATCTTCAAAATTTGGAATACAATATCAATGCTATCTTTATTTAATAAATTTTTTTTCTTTATTGTTCTCTCTTCTTATGACATAAAATTTTTCTCATTTCAGTATGAATATGCGTTTAATGTTTTCATCCTTGTTTGGGGTGAAACCATTAGAAAAAAAAATGAAGGTTTATAAAAACGGAACCTTTATTCCGTTTGACAATTCTCTGTTAATTATATTCATTCATTACATGTGATTGATATAAAAATATATGAAAACCAATGGAAACTATTTGTTACTATAATATTGTTGAAACTTGATAAGCATGGAATAATAATAATACAACACAAAATGTACGTAAACAAAATGTATTGAAACAAGGAAAAGGTACACAATATTTACAGTTAGTTTTGGTATATTCTTGGGAAGACTGTTCCTGTAGAATGGGTTGACTTAATCGCAGTCGGGCAGAGTCTCTGGATTGGATCTCTTCTTACCTTCCCCGTCTTCCGGTACCAACCCATATTAAAAACTTTTATTTTTACTTTTTCAGTA
>CAHIKZ030004003.1:0-23003 GCA_903632075.3 Acanthosepion pharaonis
AATATTAAATCTGATATTAACTTAACAAATTTTTATTAAACTTAATTTAAAACTTTTAAAAATTAAATTGTATGAAATGTATAAATTTTAATAATTAATATTTTTATATTTACTTAATTTATTATTTTAATATTTAAAGTTTAAAATAACTTAAACTTTTAAAACTAATTTAAAATTTTTAAAATATATTTTAAAACTTTTAAAAAACTTAAAATTTTAAAAATTTAAAATTAAATTATTAAAATCAATATGTTTTAATTATTTACTTTAAATTATTTAATTTTGTAAACTTTAAATTAAATAAGTTAACTTAATACTGATTTTGCATAAATTATTATTTTAAATTTTATAAATTTATAAACTGTTAAAATTAAAAACTGTTAAAATAAATTTTAACAAATTTATAATTATTTAATTATTATTTTAATGTTTTAAAATTAATTTAAATTTAATAAACTTAAAATTGAATTAATTAAAAGCTCTTTTACGTAAAATATGATAACATGTCTAAGAGAGATTTTTACAGGCTCTCAGAGAATTAAAATTTTTCCTATTAAGAAAAATTTTGTAGGATTGAAACAAGGATTAATCCAAGAATGGAAGATCAGGTGAATATGGCAGGTGTAGTAGGAGTTAACAATAAACTGTAACCCTTTTGTTAGTTATGCAAAAAAGATAAGGAGGTCTGTGTTGGCACCAATTGTCAAGGAATGACAGCTAAGAACATCCTCTCTACAAATTTATCAACAAATCCTACATTCTGTGATTTCTTCCCAACCAATAAAAATGGACATTTCTTGGTTTCATCCACCATATTTTTGTTCTTTCTTGTCTTGAAGTCAGAATTCTAGAACCACTTAACTGTATCCTTTTGCATGTGAACGCAATTTTTACTTTGTGAGTTTTTACCATATTTTGATTTGTATATACAAAAATATTGTTTTGCTTAGTATTATTTTGTTTGCTTTTTTTTTTTTTCTTATTGTTTATTGAGAATTTGGCAATTCTGCTTTTATTGAGGATTTTGTCAATTACACTTAACCATAGCCAATTATCCAATAGTTCGACATTGAAAGAAGATTACAATAATCGTGTATATTCCTTTCTTTATGTGTATAGTACATATTCATATTTATCTCAGTACATTTATTTCTATTTAATTTTATTCACATCTATCTATCCTTTTATCTATCTATTCATATATATATATATAGGATTAATACAAATATAAAATTTGTCACTATATATATATGTATGTATTGGCCTATTCTTTTATTTCACTTTCTTCATATCTATGTAGGAATGCAGTTGGTTAAATAAATGTTTCATTTTGCTGACAACTTCAAATTGCACCAGAGATGAACATGTAGAAAATAAATTTAATTTTCTGTACCATATCAGATCTTTTATGAAAACATTTTAGAGAGAAATTATGAAAATGAACTTTTCCATATTTTTTGTATTTCACAACGTCTATCATCTGAAAATAAAATTAAAACAAAATGTGGGTATTGTTAAATTTAGCGTTTCAAACGTTTTCTGTATACTAAACACAGATTTATCTCCCTTACATCAGAAATGGTTATGAAAAATATCGCCCTGAAACTATTTTTTTATTTTCCATTAGTAAGAAGTAAAATTTAATTTTCGTGAAGGGAAAATGAATATTGCTAAGTTTAGCGTTTCAAACGATTTTTGTATACTTTTTTTTTCTCATTTACATATTTTCAGACTAATTGGTCGTAAATTTCATCTTATTTCGGATGCGACCTCAAATTCAAACAAAACCTAAAGGAAACCCTCAGATAGAGTTAAAAAACAAACAAACTATGGTGAATATAAGACATGTAAATAAATCAATGTTTGTGTGCAGAAAATTGTTTGAAACGCTAAACATAAGAGTACAAACCACATTTTCAAGATAGGATATTCAAACAAATCAATATTCATTCATTTTATTTAAATTTTCACTGTTTTTTTTAAATTTAATTTTCCACGTCATCAGGACACAAAAGAAGAATCTTTTGTTACAAAGTAAGGAAGATCGAGGAAGACAGACCAAAATTTCAAACCCAAATAAAAAATCAGTCGATGAGATTTATTTTTACGTCTTTTGTTTTTATTTTTAGACAAAAGCGCCCTGAAACGGAACCGGTGTAAAAGTTAATGCAATTCCAACTGTATATTTGGCCCGGATTAATCTACGGGAGATAAGTTAACGTAATGATTAGCAATTAGAGGAATTATTTTACTGCAAACTAACCTTCTTTTTATTTATTTTTATTACTACTACTTATACTACTACTACTATTTGAGCGACCAGCACGCTAACAAAATGATATAGGATAAAACATACTAATCCCATCATGATATAACAGGTACATGCTTCACAGCCAAACATGCACTACATGGTGACAAGAAGTTAGATTTCTAAGTCTGAACATCCCCACCCATATGTGCATTTTGGCAGTAATCCCTCTTTATACAATTTTATTAAAGACGACTGACAAGGGACTAGTGATTTAGCTTTTATTCATTTTTGTGTTTCGTATAAGTGTTTTTCGCTTCTGGACATAAATTACGTTAGCCATTTATGAGTTTACAAACCTTAAGAAACTGTGTTCCTGATCAAAACCAAATTCATGAATCATTATATTGACATACCACTACATGCTTATCAAGAAGACTCACGTTACATCTCTCTGACCATAGCTCAATTATGACAAATTTAAATATACATGGGAACCTACCAAACTCCGTCCACAACATATTTGTAGAAAATACGGCTATAATAGTCTCATCCACATGTTAAAAAAATGGCTAAAAAATAATGGAAGCCATTAATAAAAAAGAAAAGCCAACGGCAACAATACCAAATAAGGAACAGGGCTACAATGTGTTTGGACTGTGTTTTGAAAAAAATCACATGTTTTTATATAAAATTTACATTCATTTAAAAAAAAATCCTTAATAATGGCTAAACAAATAGCCGAAAAAACATTCGAGGTATAAAATATTTGGACAGCTTTTACACAATTTATGTCCAGAATATTAAAATAAATTGAGTACAAAGCTTTTATATATATATATATATATATATATATATATATATATATATATATATATGTGTGTGTGTGTGTGTGTGTGTGTGTGTGTATTATAAATTAACTGATTTAAAATATGGTTTATTAATTTATAATATTAATGCTCTGTAAATTTACATTGAGTAATTATTTTGTAAAAATAAAAATATCTATAAGAACACCTGATTATATATCTTACTGTTCTTTCTATATATATATATAGAGAGAGTCTCTGTTCATACCTAAAAAAACAGAACGCTCAAAAATGAAAAACGCTGGTATGTTCAGAAAATATAATAATTGCCTCAAATGGCAACTGACAAAAGAAAAGAGGAAAAGGGAAAAAAGAGAAAACGCTAAAGATCGAGCGTAAAGTTAAAAAGAACGAAGAAAAGGACAAATGATCCTGATACCTGATACGTACGCGCATACGCACAGACAAGCGCATGCCCGAAAACAAAAACACGGAAAAATCTAACATCAATGATATGTGCATAAAAAAGAAAAAATCGAAAATTATAAGCAGTAATATTCTGATATCCCCTGAAGAGTGAACGGACGGCTCCAATTTACGAAAGTATGGGGTCTTGATGCTGAATCAGCAAAGACAAACTTTTTTTCTTGTTAAAAAAGTTGGAAGAATTTTAACACTTTCACCATTATGGATAAAAATAGTGAATTTTATTTAGCGTTTTTCAAGACCAAGCATGAGCAAAACAAATCACGTATTTGGACAAAAAATCCGCCCAAACAAAAAACAGAAGAATGACGTCAAAAAGGAAAACTTTTCATACTTTAATAATCAGTTCTGCTTAGTTTAATTTGTAACGTATATAAAAGTAAGTAGATAAGATAAGATGATCACAAAGCATTGCCGGGTTCCTTCTAATCAGGCAGGGCTTTCAGATAGTACGCCCTATATATATATATATATATATATATATATATATATATATATATATATAATTATTATTTAAAAATATATTTTCATCAATGACACAGAAAATGTCAATGTTTGGAACTAAAATTAAAATTAAATGATTTACTTTTTAAGCAAAGTAGTATTATATTTAAGAGTTTGTTGAGGGGAATAAGATTTCAAAAAATTTTAAATGGATGTTAAATTTAAATGAATGAGTGAACAAGTGTAATCTAAGATGGAAAAAGTGAAAAATGTGGGGTTAAAGGTTTGGTGGGTATGTAATTTTGTTTGTCAGATATGTGTGTTTTCGTGTATGAGACGTGTCTCACCTTTTTTTTAGAACATATAAAAGGTACATTAAAATACAAGTAATTATTTGTATCGGATCACGTGTTAGTTTTGGCATTTTTATTTATTTATTTTTTAATTTATTTTGTCAAATATTTCGGTCTTTCTTAGCGGGCCTTCAAATACGATTAAATCATATTTTATTTATATTTATATTTAATTATATAAGATCTAAAATGCTACATTTTACATTTAGATGGCATTGTGAAAATTAAAATTAAAATTTAGGAATTAAGGCACTTTTTTTTTTATTTGTAATCCAATAATAGATATAAAATCATGAAAGTTTTATTAATTATGTTTTAGTGAACATAATGCAATGCCTGCAAAATGCAGTTATTTCATTTTGTTGATTTAATAAATCTTTTATTTTTAAGAAACTTAATAATATATAACTTTTTTATGTAGGTACAAAGAACATGCGTTATTTAACCCAATGTTTCAGAGTTTTTAAAACTGACCATTTTTGCTTGGGGTTTCTTTTTTGTTCCTTTGTTAAATTAGGGATTTGTTAAAAAGGAATGATTTAAAAAAAAAGGAAATGAATATTAAAGATCTTTCACATTTATCTGTAAAATTTTTTTGAATAAGTTTAATCATTTGAAAATATAGATTTTGAGAGCATCTGACTAGTATTCCATTTCCAGATGTCAAGACTGGAGTGTTGATAATATCACAAATGAAATACTGTGTCAGAAAGATAAAAGTGTTTTTGCCTTTTTTTTTTTCTTTTTTTGAAAATGGCATTGTTAAAAAGAGAAGTAGGTAGGTATACAAATTACTGTGATATTTATACTGATGTAGCTTTAACTATGAAAGGTTATCTAAAAAACAATCATGAATATGTTTGTTCAGTTCTACCCATCCAAGTAAAAGTGATGGGACTAATACAAGTGTTCATTCTATATAATAATAGAATTAAAGAATTCCTGAATAAATGGACAATATCAACCACAGGCTAACAGATAAGCAGAGAGTCAAAAGCTTTAATAGCCAGTGATAAAACCAGAAAGAATTGACAAAAACACCTTTAGAAGCTTTTTGTTGTTTTTGGTTTTCCCAAGAAGTAGGCTATGTTTTGGTTGGAAATAGGGAAAAAAAAATGACTGTCCAAAAAAGAAGAAGACAAAAAAAAAAAATGAAATTTGAGTTGTTTATATTGAATGTATCTGAAGAAATATGGACTTACCTTTTGGTAAAGGAGAAAATGCATAAATGTCTACTTGAAATTGGCATACTTTTACCAACTTTTCCTTTTTGTCTGCTACTGATTTCAACTATAGAAGCATTACTTGTTTTCCAATCCCACATATATTTACTTACTAAATAGCTCACTATAATCATTATAAATTTTTATTCATTTTATTCTAGCATATAATTTAGCACTTCACATGTTATCATATTATTATTATTATTTATTGATAATCTTTTGAAGTGAGATTTCTGAATCATTTTGATTTTTCCTATTTTTCCCACCATGCAAGTGGGATCTGTTTGTTAGGCTACCAGCAATGTCAAGTTAACCTTCTTTTTTAGTGTCTTAGTCTCCATACACCTAACTGATTCATTCAAATGTGATGATTTGTCTCTGATAGCAAAAGAAATCAGCATATTTAGATAAAAATCTTATAAAATATTTGTTAGTTTTACTTTGAAAATAATTTCTAATTACAATGAAAAAATATTTCCTAATTTTTTTGTAATATTTATTTTTCAAAGTTAAATTTTGATTATGCTTCCCTTAAAAATAAAATGTGAGAACATACATGTGTACATATAGACAAAGTTTTGTTTTTTAATCTGTAGGTATATTTTGTATTTTCTATTTGAAGATTATGATAGAACAGTATTGAATTGAAGCAAAAGATAAAATTATGTAACTTTTTGAAAATCACCTAAATTGTAAATTACAAAATTATTAATTAATGGAAAAAGTATGGAGCAATTATTAAGAATGAAATAAAAGTGTGAATAAAAAAAATGATTTTATCAGTAAATCAGTGCAAGGATAAGCTAAAAATCAGATATATATACAAAAGAAAGAGAAATAAATTTGTAAAATGGAAGTGAAAACATATTTATTATATAACATTTTTTTTTTCTTCAAATAGAAAAAAAAAGAAATTCAAGCATTATTTGTGGCAATTTTATATGTTTTCATTTTCACATTGTTACCATCTAAAGAAATTTAATGTCTGAATTGGTTTTGTGGTCCACTGAAGACCACGTGTAAATTCAGAGAAGTAATGTCTTATAGATATATCTGGTATGCAACTTCTCCAAGATATCAAAAAAATGGAAAAGCTGCAAGTCAATTTCAATTTCACCACTTTTCATTCTTATATTTTTTTCAGTGTATTTTATCTATGTTTTTATTTATATGAACATGGATATTTTATTTAGTTATAACACATTTATTATAGACAGTAAGGAAACTGAATATAGAATAGGCTGTGCTAGGGAGTAGTTTTTACTCAACACCCAAGTTGCTATGAAACCAAAACATTAAGCTAAGAACTCCAGTTAAGTTCTTAAACAGCCTCATTAGATTGAGACTTTCATATGGTTATCATGCCTGACACCAAACTCATTCAGAAATATCTAAATTGTCAATCAATATGTTTGATCGATTACATACCGTTTATCTATAATTTCATTGACTTTATAATGTTTTTCACAAAGTTATTTAAATTTTAAATAAGCGTTGAAAACGTTGAAAAACTAGTCCAAACAGCTTGCTTTTGCACGTAAATCACTATGTATTGTAAACCTTTGTAAAAACATAAAATTTGTAATGTACCTGTGTCAAAACTTTAGAAACTAGTTAAAATCAATATGTTTTGATCGATTACATACCGTTTATCTATAATTTCATTGACTTTATAATGTTTTTCACAAAAGTTATTTAAATTTTGAAGTAAGCGTTGAAAACGTTGAAAAACTAGTCCAAACAGCTTGCTTTTTGCACGTAAATCACTATGTATTGTAAACCTTTGTAAAACATAAAATTTGTAATGTACCTGTGTCAAAACTTTAGAAACTAGTTAAAAATCAATATGTTTTGATCGATTACATACCGTTTATCTATAATTTCATTGACTTTATAATGTTTTTTCACAAAGTTATTTAAATTTTGAAGTAAGCGTTGAAAACGTTGAAAAACTAGTCCAAACAGCTTGCTTTTTGCGTAAATCACTATGTATTGTAAACCTTTGTAAAACATAAAAATTTGTAATGTACCTGTGTCATTAAACTTTAGAAACTAGTTAAAATCAATATGTTTTGATCGATTACATACCGTTTATCTATAATTTCATTGACTTTATAATGTTTTCACAAAGTTATTTAAATTTTGAAGTAAGCGTTGAAAACGTTGAAAAACTAGTCAAACAGCTTGCTTTTGCGTAAATCACTATGTATTGTAAACCTTTTGTAAAACATAAAATTTGTAATGTACCTGTGTCAAAACTTTAGAAACTAGTTAAAATCAATATGTTTTGATCGATTACATACCGTTTATCTATAATTTCATTGACTTTATAATGTTTTTCACAAAAGTTATTTAAATTTTGAAGTAAGCGTTGAAAACGTTGAAAAAAACTAGTCCAAACAGCTTGCTTTTGCGTAAATCACTATGTATTGTAAACCTTTGTAAAACATAAAATTTGTAATGTACCTGTGTCAAAACTTTAGAAACTAGTTAAAAAATCAATATGTTTTGATCGATTACATACCGTTTATCTATAATTTCATTGACTTTATAATGTTTTCACAAAAGTTATTTAAATTTTTGAAGTAAGCGTTGAAAACGTTGAAAAACTAGTCCAAACAGCTTGCTTTTGCACGTAAATCACTATGTATTGTAAACCTTTGTAAAACATAAAATTTGTAATGTACCTGTGTCAAAACATTAGAAACTAGTTAAAATCAATATGTTTTGATCGATTACATACCGTTTATCTATAATTTCATTGACTTTATAATGTTTTCACAAAGTTATTTAAATTTTGAAGTAAGCGTTGAAAACGTTGAAAAACTAGTCCAAACAGCTTGCTTTTGCACGTAAATCACTATGTATTGTAAACCTTTGTAAAAATAAAATTTGTAATGTACCTGTGTCAAAACATTAGAAACTAGTTAAAATCAATATGTTTTGATCGATTACATACCGTTTATCTATAATTTCATTGACTTTATAATGTTTTCTAAAGTTATTTAAATTTTGAAGTAAGCGTTGAAAACGTTGAAAAACTAGTCCAAACAGCTTGCTTTTTGCACGTAAATCACTATGTATTGTAAACCTTTGTAAAACATAAAATTTGTAATGTACCTGTGTCAAAACTTTAGAAACTAGTTAAAATCAATATGTTTTGATCGATTACATACCGTTTATCTATAATTTCATTGACTTTATAATGTTTTCACAAAAGTTATTTAAATTTTGAAGTAAGCGTTGAAAACGTTGAAAAACTAGTCCAAACAGCTTGCTTTTGCACGTAAATCACTATGTATTGTAAACCTTTGTAAAACATAAAATTTGTAATGTACCTGTGTCAAAACATTAGAAACTAGTTAAAATCAATATGTTTTGATCGATTACATACCGTTTATCTATAATTTCATTGACTTTATAATGTTTTCACAAAGTTATTTAAATTTTGAAGTAAGCGTTGAAAACGTTGAAAAACTAGTCCAAACAGCTTGCTTTTGCACGTAAATCACTATGTATTGTAAACCTTTGTAAAACATAAAATTTGTAATGTACCTGTGTCAAAACTTTAGAAACTAGTTAAAATCAATATGTTTTGATCGATTACATACCGTTTATCTATAATTTCATTGACTTTATAATGTTTTCACAAAGTTATTTAAATTTTGAAGTAAGCGTTGAAAACGTTGAAAAACTAGTCCAAACAGCTTGCTTTTGCACGTAAATCACTATGTATTGTAAACCTTTGTAAAACATAAAATTTGTAATGTACCTGTGTCAAAACATTAGAAACTAGTTAAAATCAATATGTTTTGATCGATTACATACCGTTTATCTATAATTTCATTGACTTTTTATAATGTTTTCACAAAAGTTATTTAAATTTTGAAGTAAGCGTTGAAAACGTTGAAAAACTAGTCCAAACAGCTTGCTTTTGCACGTAAATCACTATGTATTGTAAACCTTTGTAAAACATAAAAATTTGTAATGTACCTGTGTCAAAACTTTAGAAACTAGTTAAAATCAATATGTTTTGATCGATTACATACCGTTTATCTATAATTTCATTGACTTTATAATGTTTTCACAAAAGTTATTTAAATTTTGAAGTAAGCGTTGAAAACGTTGAAAAACTAGTCCAAACAGCTTGCTTTTGCGTAAATCACTATGTATTGTAAACCTTTGTAAAACATAAAATTTGTAATGTACCTGTGTCAAAACATTAGAAACTAGTTAAAATCAATATGTTTTGATCGATTACATACCGTTTATCTATAATTTCATTGACTTTATAATGTTTTCTACAAAGTTATTTAAATTTTGAAGTAAGCGTTGAAAACGTTGAAAACTAGTCAAACAGCTTGCTTTTGCACGTAAATCACTATGTATTGTAAACCTTTGTAAAACATAAAATTTGTAATGTACCTGTGTCAAAACATTAGAAACTAGTTAAAATCAATATGTTTTGATCGATTACATACCGTTTATCTATAATTTCATTGACTTTATAATGTTTTCACAAAGTTATTTAAATTTTGAAGTAAGCGTTGAAAACGTTGAAAAACTAGTCCAAACAGCTTGCTTTTGCGTAAATCACTATGTATTGTAAACCTTTGTAAAACATAAAATTTGTAATGTACCTGTGTCAAAACTTTAGAAACTAGTTAAAATCAATATGTTTTGATCGATTACATACCGTTTATCTATAATTTCATTGACTTTATAATGTTTTCACAAAGTTATTTAAATTTTGAAGTAAGCGTTAAAAACGTTGAAAAACTAGTCCAAACAGCTTGCTTTGCGTAAATCACTATGTATTGTAAACCTTTGTAAAACATAAAATTTGTAATGTACCTGTGTCAAAACATTAGAAACTAGTTAAAATCAATATGTTTTGATCGATTACATACCAATTTATCTATAATTTCATTGACTTTATAATGTTTTCACAAAAGTTATTTAAATTTTAGTAAGCGTTGAAAACGTTGAAAAACTAGTCAAACAGCTTGCTTTTGCGTAAATCACTATGTATTGTAAACCTTTGTAAAACATAAAATTTGTAATGTACCTGTGTCAAAACATTAGAAACTGGTTAAAATCAATATGTTTTGATCGATTATATACCGTTTATCTATAATTTCATTGACTTTATAATGTTTCACAAAAGTTATTTAAATTTTTGAAGTAAGCGTTGAAAACGTTGAAAAAACTAGTCAAACAGCTTGCTTTTGCGTAAATCACTATAGTATTTTAAACCTCTTAAAACATAAAATTTTGAAATGAAACTGTGTCAAAACACAAAAACTAGTTAAAAATCAATATGTTTTGATCGATTATATATCGTTTATCTATAATTTCATTGACCTTTATAATGTTTTTCACAAAGTTATTTAAATTTTGAAGTAAGCGTTTGAAACGTTGAAAAAACAAACAAGCTTGCTTTCATTAAATACTTTAAAATCCAAACTCAAAGCTGCCTTGAAAACTTTGAAACTGTTAAATCAATATGTTTTGATCGATTAATACGTTTATTGTAATTTCGACCTTATAATGTTTTAGCGTTTAAATTTTTGTGAAAATGTACAGCTTGTGTAAATCAAAACTTAAACCTTTTAGAAACGAAAATTTTGTGAATGAAATCCGTGTTTCAAAACTAGTTAAATCAATATGTTTTGATCGATTAAAATGTTTATCTATAATTTCATTGACTTTATAATGTTTTCAGTTGGCTTTAAATTTTAAAGCGTTTGAAAACGTTGAAAAACTAGTCAAACAATCTTGCTTTTGCACATAAATCATATATTTAAACCTTTGCAAACATAAAAGTTTTTAATGAAACTGTGTCAAAACATTAGAAACTAGTTTAAAATCAATATGTTTTGATCGATTATATATCGTTATCTATAATTTCATTGACTTTATAATGTTTTCACAAAATTATTTAAATTTTAAGATAAGCGTTGAAAACCCCGTTGAAAACTATGAATCAAACAGCTTGCTTTTGCACGTAAATCACTATGTATTGTAAACCTTTGTAAAACATAAAATTTGTAATGTACTGTGAAAACTTTTGAAACTGATTAAAATATTATGTTTTGATCGGAATTACTATACAATTTTATCTATAATTTCATTGACTTTATATTAACACAAAATTTATTTAAATTTTTGATATCGTTGAAAACGTTTGAAAAACTAGTCCAAACAGCTTGCTTTTGCACGTAAATCACTATGTATTGTAAACCTTTGTAAAACATAAAATTTGTAATGTACATAATGTCAAACTTTAGAAACTAATTCAAAATCTATATGTTTCATCGATTACATACCGTTTATCTATAATTTCATTGACTATAATGTTTCCACAAAGTTATTTAAATTTGAAGTAAGCATTAGCGTTGAAAACTAGTCCAAACAGCTTGCTTTGCATAGTCACTATGTATATACTTCTTCTGAAAAATTAGAGCAATTAACAATGAACCTGTGTCAAATTAATAAAAACTCGACCTACTCAATGGTTTTGATTATTGAACTGGACGTTTACTAAGAATATTTCTAAAATGTTTTCACCCAAATTATTTAAATTTTAAAATATAAGCCTTGAAACGTTGAAAAGTAAACAAACGACTTGCTTTTGCGTAAATCACTATGTAATTTAAAACTGTAAAACTTAAAATTTTAAACAAAGAACTGTCAAAAACATTTAGAAACTAGTTAAAATCAATATGTTTTGATCGATTATATATCAAACATATAATTTCATGGCTTTATAATGTTTCCATAAGTTGTTCGGTGCAAGATTATTGTAAAACGTTGAAAAGTAAGCTCAAACAGCTTTTGCTTTGCGTAAATCATATATTTAAAACTGTAAAACTAAAATTTTAATGAAACAGCGTTTATTTAAAAATTTAAAACATTTTAATCGGTCACTATTTTTAAAACTTTTAAATTTTTAAGTTTCTAAATAAATATATAAAAAATAACTTAAACAAGTGAGTAAATGTTATTGTTTATTAGGCATTAAATTACATTACTTAGCATCCTCTATAACTTACCTTGACTTTCAAAGTTTTTAAATTTTAGCCATATATTTTTGAATTTTCTAACTGAAAGTCTATAAATCCATGTTGCAAAAATCCATATATCATTAAACAGAAGGAAAATAATATTTTCCTTGATAGAGTCCATCACATAACATAACAAAAGGAAAACTTTTCTTTGTCAAAACAATTTGTCCTGTGTGTGTATATATATATATATATATATATATGTGTGTGTCTGTGTGTGTGTAAGTATAGGGTTAGGTAAATGAGATAACTAGATATTAGTGACCGTATATATGTGTTCTGGCATGCATACACTGGTAAGCAAATAAATTACCAAATTAAGCCAAGAGGTGTAGACGTAATAGTGCTCAATGTGATTATCGGAGCTAAGAAATATATATTAATAAATACACATATACCTACATTTGGTGTGACTTGAATTTCGTTGGTTACCCAATTTATCAGGCACGAGATATCAAACATAAGTGTAAAAAAGACAAACACACATCTGTTTTGGATACTATTATAGATCTCTCTCTCTCTCTCTATATATATATATATATATATATATATATATATATACACACACACCACAGTAGAAAAGATTTTAAACTTGTTTGACAGGTTCCTTCAGGTCAGTATGAAAGAAAACTAAAGATGTTGAACTTTTGAGAAGAGAATAATTAAAATATCAGATACAGAAACCACAAAGTGTGTGTGTGTAATATATACATAAAAATTCAAAAGATACACTAGATGCGATGGATAAATTGTCGTATAAATTATGCAAAAAATGAAAATAACTAAAATTACATGATATGTCAGTATCAATATATCTGTTAAAATAAGAATATCTTTAAATACTAAAAGAGTAAATGTATTCATTGAAATCACCATTGCCTTCAACCGCTGACTCCAAATGACTTTGTCCAGAAGAGTTGCAGGAGATTCCAGTCTCCTTCTTTAAGTTGGTGAATGCTGCCATAATCCTTGGCTTCAGTTCATCTTTGGTGTTAGAAGGAGTTATGTGTGGGGTGCAATTGAGTAAGAGACCAAGGCCATGGCTGGATTTGTCTGTATTGCTGTAATGCTTGGTATTCGTGCAAAAGCTCCATGCCTTTTCAAATTTCCTGTGGAGTGAATTCTGTCATGGAGCCCCTTCCCCCACCCCCAGATAGTGACCCTACACTACTGTGCCATTGACAAAATCAGAAACAAACAATGCACATTCACAAAATTAAAATATACAATGATGACAATTTACTCAATTTCACACCCTTTATATTAGAGTTGTTGCATTTTAAATCAACACATTCAGACACCAACAGATTAGATCATTGTTTTGTTCTTGACCAGCTCATATACCACATTGTGCTATTATTACTTTTGCACTGATTGGTGATTATATATATATATATATATATATTCCTGGTTTTAAGTATATTGTCTGGAATAGTGAGATCAGTGCTCTCTCAATGCAATAACTTCTAAGGGAATATTTTTCTCTTCTAATCACACTGGCATTTATTAAGTTGAAATTGTGGTCAGATGTATTACAGTGAACCACTTGTGCATTTAAAGTGTTATATAAGCATTACAGAGATATACTGCATAAGCTTTTATCATTTTTTTTTTCTTTTGAGGTTCCTGGATATTTTGTAAAAAATATCCAATGATGTACACTGGCAATTTATTTTCCATATTCCAGCCTCTGTTCTTGTTTCTACTTTGTTTGGTATTAACTCTAAATATACTGGCTACAAGTAATTGCATTAAAAAAAACAAAAAAAAAATGATGATAAAATAAAACTTAACGTATATTTTTAAAATCCCCCGCTACACACACACACACACACCTTATACATACTTTGTTTTATATAAAATGTAAAACACTAACTCATGAAAGTATCATGACATCCAAGGTTTATGGGTGCCAAACATGGAAATTGATAAAATGACTTCAAAATAAATTTGAACTACCATCACAACAATAGAATAAAATCTAAAGTGATCACGGGCTTTTTATTTAAGAGCTCTTAGAATCCACAGGGCAGACTAGGTTCTATAGTCTTGGATGGTAACCTATTGTAAAAAAAATATGCCTCGTCAAAGAGCTGAGTTTGAATTCAAGCCACTATCCATTACTCCACCATGCCTCCTTATTGATGATTACTTTTGTTTTATTTATTTCTGTTTTAAACCTATACCCAACCTCTTCCAGTTTAGGTCACTTAGCTTATAGTTCATCTGTTGATTCTGATATTTGTAAAACTATTCAGAAAAAACCCAAAGATGGTTTAAATATTCTGTTTATGTTAAATCACATCCTTTTCAAGTTCCATATTCAGGTCAAAACTGGATTACTGTTTGCCATATATGGGCATGAGCTGCCCAGTCTCAGCAGAATCTAAAAGTGTCTAGACGTCCTTATGGGTGAGAATGGAGTTGTTGGGTGGAAAATAATTAGTCAAAGACGAAACATTGCAAGGCTCTTGCTATTTAAGCTTTGAAAGTGTTTGGACAAACTATTTTCTTTACTTCCACTAGTTGTAATCATCATGAGTAAGACCCACCGTGCTGTGCCTATTGGTTGTGAACCTATTTTCTTTTCTTCCACTAGTTGTAATCATCATGAGTAAGACCCACCATGCTGTACCTATTGTTGTGAACCACCCTCATTCCTGCATATTCCATTGGCAAGATTTAAATTCCGACAAACTGGGAAGCCTCCTCTTTGGTGTTTTGTTGAATTGACTCCTGAGTGCTAGAATCTTTACTCGTTCAAGTCAAGGGTTAACTATTATCTTCCTCATATACAGTGTAACCTGGCTATAAGAGAAACCCGAATATAAGAGACTTTTTTCGGTCCCGACAACACTCTTATATCCAGGTTACACTGTATTCACATAAAATGTGCCTCTTATTCAAAGCCCAAAAGGTAGGAGGTAACTGAGAGTAAGGGGAACATCATTATAAACATTATTAAAAAAAAAAATATACATTTTAAATGCCTGATGTAATTAGTTTAGGTGAAACGTCTTGTCTCACTCTTGTTGTAATAATTCAGTTTCACAAAAGCACAAATGAAATGATTATTTTGCTACTTTTCTCATATATTTTTCATGTTTATATGGTTTTTTGTTAAATTCACTACATGAGCAGTGTATTAAGACTGTCAAGTGTTCTACTGAGTGAACTGTCTTTTTCATCATCAACAAAAGCTCAACATATCAATTAAAAAGAGAGATATAAAAAAAATAGAAAAATTGCTGAAGAATAAAAAGGATTAGGAAGTGAATCTGAAAGATAAAAGATAATGGAGAAGATTTTCATTCATCTTGATTCTTCAAGGAAAAGGGGAGAGGCAAGGTAAGGAACTGAAGTAGAATATGAGAATGAAAAAGTCAATAAAAAGAGAAGGCTGATAGTAATAATTCTATTTGATTTTTTTTCATTATTCTTCATCTAATGAGGAAGGAAACGAAAAAGGATAAGAATTCTGTGACAGAGAAAGATTAGAAAAAAAGAAAAAGAAAATACATGTAAAAGAAAAGCTGAAAAAGAAATTAAAAAAAGGAAATGTGTGGAAGGCAAAAAAAAAACACATGAAAAATAGAAAATGATAAATGAGAAGAAAAAAAGATGGTAAGAAAAAGAAGAAAATGATTTAAAGATGAAGCAACTGAAGAAAAAAAGAAAAGTTAAGGAAATAGGAGAAAATGAAAAAAGAAAAGAATTGGAGAAAATAAGTGATAAAATGAAAAAAGATAAAGGAAGGAAAATGAATAAAATTCATATAAAACAAATGACAGAATAAAAATAGATGAAGAATCAATGTTGAAAAGGAAAGAGAAAAGTAAAAAAAAAAAAAAAAAAAAAGAAAGAAACAGAAAACAAGACAAAAAAAGCAAGAGGTGAAAAAAAAAAAATATCTCCTAAAAAAAAATAATTAAATAAATAAATTCTTATTTCTCTTAGAAATATCTCCATTGTTCTTTGGATTGTCAAACCCATAAAACATGATTTTGGTTCCTGTTTGTCTACAAAAGAGTCCAAATGTAGATTGAAGAAGAGATTTGCCATAGAATTCTTCATTCTACCCTTTTATTTTTATTTTCGGTTTTTTCTTTCTTCATTCATTTAATTCTTTCTTAAAATTTATTTTTTTCAGTTTCCTTTACTTACCACCTGTTTGTTTGCTTTGCCATCTTTTGGGAATTTTTTATTTTTTTTTTACCTGCTGCTCTTCTCTTCAATCTTCTCCACAATTATTTTGCCAATTGATTTTTTTTCTCTCCTCAATGGATGTTTCAAGTACAAAACCGTTTCCATTTTGTTAAGCTCACTGGAATAGTTGCTCATGTTTTAACATTCTATGATAATTGATCACTTGTGACGTATCAAAGATCTGGTTTAGATCATATTCCTGTTACATTCTATATGTGATCACTTTGTTCTAACATGTCACAAAGTGATCGCATATCAGAAAAGTGACTTGAATGTTGTTATCAAGACCACATGTCACAATGTGGTCTTGATAACAAATATTCAAGTCACATTCTATGATAAGCAAAATTTTGGTGACTTTTTTTTTAGTAATTTTATTGCTTTGCTTTGGGGTGAAAAGATTAAGATTTATGTGTTTACTAAGATGGAAGGAAACTGAGTAAAAGTTATTGCAGAGAAAGGAGAATAAATATGGGGGCAGTCTGGTCATAAAAGATTCACTAGTTCAACTTGATAGCAACATTTTTTTATTAAATTGTAATACAAACTCCCTCTCACCTCCTCTACCCTCTCTCTCATTTCATATGTATATTTCTTAGAGATAATGTAATTGCCATTAAGCTACAAGAAGCCATGTCAGCAAAGCAATGCTCAAAAGTACACTTAGCTTGAAAATGCAATATTGTGTGTGCAAAATAGAGAACAAGTTACATTTCAGGATTAGGGAAACAAAAGATCTAAATAAAAAAAAAAATAATCACACAGGTTGTTAGAAATGTATTTCTGTAATATGATATATTTGACATGTATGTATCTATGTATAGCTAGCCACTAATATTCGAGGATACCCACCTACTAGGGTGGCTAACCAATCCCTATTACAGACGCTTGCTCAGGTGCATTTGTGTTCATTCAACACCAACAAAGCCCACCTGTGCTTTTGTTGTAGAGAAGTTTTTTCACAGTGGAGGCTTGTATTTCACTAAGTCGGTCCTAAATTAGGTTGACGTACAAAATGTTAGGAACTTGAAATAATAGTTAATGATGCAGCAATCTAGTTGTGAGGCTCATACTTTAATGTCCGACATTGACTGACTCACACAACTCACTGAGCTCCCCTGGTGACTGCTGCTACTACTACTACTTATCTGTGGGAGAGTCTATTTACAATAGAATAGGTACGTTCTGGTGTAACAGCTTTATACTGCAACTATGCTGAGCAGACCTTACTTACAGTTTCTGGGAAAGAATGTTATCTAATGTGATCTTCAATTTGAACAAAGCCAGCACACTCAAACCCTCAGTCATGGGTGTCATTGATAGCTGTGCTAGCATGAAGTCACAAGTCATCAAGGGTTCTGTCTACCCAATTTTAATCACAAGGCTTGGGTCAATGTGTTGTAGGGTTTCAGGCACTTTCAAAGGTTCTGCACACTGGGATTGACCCTTTAGTCTGATAACATCAGGAAGTCTCCTTCCTGACAAATCGACCATGGTGAGAGTTGAACTCAGGTCTCATCGTTAGAATATGAATGTTCTAACCACTCGCCCATGTGCCCATTATTCGATGTATTGGGGTGGCCAAAGATGCATTCCAAAAGCTAAGCAGAGTATTAAGAAATGACGAAAAAGAGTACTGAACTGTTACATGATATCTGTTGTCCTGTATGACGGTGAATGATCTTATGATGGAGGCTTGTATTTGTACTAAATCGGTCCTAAATAGTTCAGTATAAAAAACGTTAGGAGCTTGATATAATAGGTATTACACAGAGTAATCTTCTTGTGGTGGACGATTACTTTCGTATTCGACTGTCGTCCGACATCGACTAGTATTTAGTCACCCACGAGGGTATCATGTGGCACAAAGGCGGTTTAACGTGGGATCTCTGAGCTGGTGGACTCTGCAAAAAAATATACCCTTTGAACCTGTATAAAACGGGTTCAGGGTCGGTTTACCTCCCGAGCGAGACTCTGCCCCTCGGCGTAGCCTCGTTTGGGTTCCTCCCTTAAAGGCAGAGAGTTCAACTGTTCAGCGGTCATCCGACATTGACTGACCATCATTTTCTTACTACTCCTACTTATATTAGGTAGGAGAGTCTATTAACTATAGAATAGGGGTGTTTCACCATAACACTCCGCAAAGATGAAGAGAGTCAAAGCAATAGAAATGTGTTTCTACAGAAAGATGCTGAGGATACATGGGCAAAACATGGAAAAATGACAAAATTGTTAAGAAAAAAAAAAAAAAAGAAACATATATAATATCAGGAAAGAGGTAGTTGAAGTTTCTGAAATATGTAATGAGTAAAGAGGACTTGAAAGCAATTCTATCCTGTGAGTATCAGATTTCCCCTCTGTCCTCCTCCTCCCCCCCAATAAGTGTGTAACATACTTGATGGTCTTGAGTATATGGATGAGAGAACACAGTTTGGGAGTAATGACAAAACTTATGCTGTGTTACTTCCGAACATAGGCAATCATGGTGCCCTGCATCTCTTAATATTTTAAGAGAAGATGTATTTGCTATGGTCCGTTGGCAGTTACAAGTCTCACAAAAAAAAAAAAAAAATAAGAGAACCAAAATGTGATAGTGCCTCTTTTCATTGGACTGTGAACTGGTGAATTAGCAAGAACACAAGATTTCCTTGTAAAAAAAGGAGTTTCTCACTCCAAAATTAACTACTATAAAAAAATTTAATTTGGACCTTGTAATATATGGGTCTACAATTGCTAGGATAGGAGATTTTCACACATTCCATCCTGTGAGCAAAACTTTCTTACTAGGGATAATAAAAGCAGCTGATATGCATTGTGATATTTAATTAAAAGTCAAATCAGCCATTTTTTTTTTACTAAGTATTTTTTTAAGGAAAAACTGTAGACAGAGCAACTTTGGTGTAAATTTGCTGTCAGCTGTTTAGTTTGCTTTACAGTTTATCAACCTGTTAGGTCATTTAATGCTGAAATTTAATTTTATTGGGAATATAAGTAATTTTTTTTCCTTACAGAAATGTATTGCTGGTAATTTTTACTATAAATATTTTATACTTTCATAGTGTTTTGACTCCAGTTTAGGAGTTAACTATTTGTCCATATCTGGGACCCTAACAGGTGCTACCACCTGGGTCAGGGTGGACCTAGGAACAACAGCAATTAAGAAGTGGTTCTACACTCGTCAAAACCTCCATATTAAAATGCCTTGTTGCCAGATGTAGTTTGGCAACTGTCCTCTCACCCTGGGTATGATGGCAAACATTTGTAGTGGTCCATATTTATTGGGTTGCTACATTAACCTTCACAGCTACCGGCATAAATGAGGTTAGCAAAACTTGCTTACTCGGAACAATAAAAGTAGCCAATATAGACCATATGCATTGTGCTTGAGTGATATATTTAACCGCATATCCTGTCATTGTTTTCTAGATTAAAAAAAAGGGAATATAGGTTTGATTCCTGGTAAAAAGAGATCATCTTTAGATAGAATGTTTGATCACTTGCTCAGACATTAATAACATTTGAGTAGACATCTCTATTTAGTGAGTACAGCTGTCTATTTTAATAGGAAATAACCATAAAATCATTTATAGGCATTGTTTAATTATTTTAATGTTAATAATTTTTTTTTTAGGATAACAACCTTTTTTTGAACAATTTTAAAATAGCTGACAAGCAGGAATGGATTTTTTCTTTTTAATGTTTTGGTTTTCCTTTTGGGGACAAATGAATTTGAAAAAGTTCTCTGAATTCTCATCATGATTATTTCATCCACTTTTTAATATGATATATATATATATATATATATATATATATATATATAACGAAAAAGATACAATACACAACATCTTTTTCTTGCAAAAATATTCTTGATATAGAAAAAAAATAGTAATGAAATATATTAGTATATATATTATTTATTGGATGACATTTAAAATAAAACAAACATTTAGTTCTACAGATAATTGAGCCTCTTTTAAATTAAATGTTACATACAATGGAATCATTCTCATTTGTTCTTCTTTTATATATATATATATATATATCGATAGAGTTGATAGATAAGAGAGATTTTGTCTGGTCCCAAATTAGCCTGTGTTAATGTATATAAAATAGACCAAACAGGATATTCGTCTGATATAAGAGACTTTTGTCTTCATTTCCCTGACAATTCTTTTTATCAGCAGTTTAAAAATGCTTTATATGTTTATGGCCATAGAGATATATACATACATATATATTATAAACATTTTAAATATCAAAAAATTGTTTGAAAGAAAAGATGTAAATGAAAATGAAATACCTAAAAAAATATGATTCATTCATTAGGACTTCATTGACTTGTTAGGTGTGTGTAAAAATATATATATATATATATATATTCAATTTTAAGTCGATTAAGAAAAATAAATCCCAACTATTTATATACTTCAAAACAAATTATTTTGTTGATTTATTTATTGTCTATATTTTCAAATTTGTGAATACTTTGTTCATTGTTTCAAAGTTATGGACTAAATAAAGTTTATATTTGTTCAAGTATTTTCAATAATTTCAGTCATTGAATGGCATTTAAGGGTTTTTTGGCTTTTCTGTAAATACTTGTTGGAAAATAAAACCCTTACGTTTTCTTTGATAAAGTATTAAGCTGATTCACAGTTGCATGTCAATTAAGATAAGCAGGCATAAAAATATATATATATATATATATATATATATAGAATGTAAAATAGAAATAGAACATGCACCAAATCTATACCCAGTTCATGTCATCTCAGTGGTTTTTTGTTTGATGCGCCATTGTGAATTTAGAACTTCATTTGAAAAAAATTGATGTTGTCGTTGATTCGATTACGCATGCGCATGGAATTTTTATGCAATTTTTAAATTTTAAATTTAATTGTTAATTTATAATTTTGAAAAAAAAAAATTATTTCATTAAAAATTTTAATTTTTAAAAGTTTAAAACATAGTATTTACAAAGCAAGCTTTACTCTTTTCATTTTCAAGGCTTCCATAAATTTAAATTGTGGAACATTATAAAGTCAATGAAATTATAGATAAACGATATATAATCGATCAAAAATATTGATTTTAACTGTTTCTAATGTTTTGACACAGTTTTATTAAAATTTGAGTTTTAAAGTTTTAAAATGAGTGTTTCGCAAAGCAACTGTTGACTTTTCAACGTTTCAGGCTACTTCAAAATTTAAATAACTTGTGAAACATATAAAGTCAATGAATATAGATAAACGATATATAATGATCAAACATATGATTTAACTAGCAATGTTTTACAATTTCAAAATTAATCAAATTTAAAATACATAGTGATTTCGATTAAAAGCAAGCGTTAGAATACTTTGGTTTCAATTTCAAATTACTCAAAATATACTTGTGAAACATTATAAAGTCAATGAAATATAGATAAACGATATATAATCGATCAAACATATTGATTTTAACTAGTTTCAATGTTTGACACAGTTTCATTAAAATTAGTTTTACAAAGTTTTAAAATACATAGTGATTTACGTCAAAAGCTGAGCTACGTTTCAAGCATCAAGATAATAACTTGTGGAAACATATAAAGTCAATGATAGATAAACGATATATCGTCAAAACGTTGATTTTAACTAATTTCTAATTTTGAATTTCATTAAAATTTTAAGTTTGACAAGTATTTAAAAGTTTTAAAGTTCAAGTAGCTGAAGCATTTTTTCAACGTCAAGCTACTTCAAAATTATAACTTCAAACATATAAATCGAATATTGTAAACGATATATTCGAAATTATTGATTTAACTAAAATTCTAATGTTTGACACAGTTTCATTAAAAACATTGAAGTTTCAAAGTTTAAAATACATAGTGTTTCGAAAGCAAGCTGTTGAGCTACTTTTAACGTTTTCAGCATACTAAATTTAAATAACTGTGAAACATTATAAAGTCAATGAATATGATAAACGATATATAATCGATCAAAACTTTATATTTGTTGACCAGTTTCAAAAATTTAAGTTTTACAAATTTTAATAGTGATTTACGTAAAAGCAGCTGATTTATTTTAACGTTTCAGAGCTTACTAAATTTAATAATGGAACATAAAGTCAATAATATAGATAAACGATATATAATCGTCAAAAAAAATTTTTTTTAAATTTAAATTTTC
>CAHIKZ030004004.1:0-78534 GCA_903632075.3 Acanthosepion pharaonis
ATTGTCTCAATCTATACAGATTGTTGATATTGCTAGCTATTGCCATCTGTTGGTAAATCTTTTATAGTGTAAATTGATTATGTACAACTCATTTAGTTACAAAATTTCTTATATGACCTATAATTGCAATACAAAACTTTAATCTCATTTATTTATATATTCATTTTAGTCTAAAAAAATTAAAAAAAAATGGCCAAGAATTCATTAGAAATCACTTGATGCCTAAAGACATAATTTGCTATCATGCTGTTCTTTTTCAGGTGAGTTTATTTACTTTTTTTTATAAAGTTTTCCTCTCAGATATTTTATTGCCCAGAACACTATATATTAGTATTTACTTATTTTCAGAGAGAAATTACAACTGAAACAAAAATTCAAAATGTAAAGTTGAGAATTCATTTAGGTCATCCTGCATTTGAGGCAATCACTTGACATATGATTAGACAAAATAATTGGAAAAGACGGAAAAATATATGTAAAGTTTCTTCTTAGTAGTCCATATGATGTCTACTATTTTTTATCATTTTATATACAAGCCATTTCCAGAATTTGGTATTTTTAACAATTAGCTATTGATAAAGTAACTTGGTTATGTAACCCACCATGCATAAGAAAATTCGTCTTTCATTTACTTAAGGAATATGCTGCCAAGGTGTTAATGAGAAAAATATTCTTTTGTATTAAGAACAGTAATGTTTCTTGTCAGTAGAGTAGATGTAATTTTTATTTCTTGCTCATTCTACAAACAGTTCACCTTTCTTTTCTTTTTTTCCTGATCATTAACTGCTTCCTAAAATATAGAAAGCAAAACTCCTTGTTTTTTTATTCATTCTACAAACAGTTCATCTTTTTCTTAATACAATTTTTTAAAGATAGATAATTATATAAGTGTTGTGGGATCCAACACTTTTGATATGAAGTATGTGATTGTTTTTAGATAGCTGACTACTCGTATCTGAGGATGCCTAAGGTGGATAGCTAATCAGGCATATTTTGTGTTTGTTCAACACCCACAAAGCCCACCACTGCAACTATGCTGAGCAGACTTTATTTACTTTAGTTGGAAGAGAGCTCAACAGCATAATCAACAATCTGAAAAAGGCCAGTATGCTCAAACCCTCAGTTATGATTACTTGAAACTTCATCGATGGTTCTCAAATAGTTTTGACTACCCAATTTCACTCACAAGATTTGAGTCAACCTGTGGTATGGTTTTCAGACACTTTCCAGAGATGTGACATCCTAGGATTGCCTCCCCCTTCCTGACAAATCAACTATAGTGAGATTTGAACCTGGGTCATGGTTGAAAAGGGAATGTTCTAGCTACTTGTCTATGTGCCCATATATATATGGGTATATGTATGTGTGTATGTGGGTACACACCTATATGTATGTATGTACGTGTATATGTTATTGTGTATGTGTGTGTACATGCATGTGTTTTTGAACATAAAAATATAGGTCCTTGCTAGATTAGATAATCGTTATATTTATTTTTATATGTTTATATTTGATTTGTAACCTGTAGTTAATATTAATTTTGTCAAATTTTCTTAATTACACAGTGGCCCTTTCAGTAAATGCCCTTCAGTTTTAGTTTTCCTGCCCCATCTCTCTCCCCCCCCCTTTTTTTTTTTTTTTTCCTTTTCTTTTCTTTTCTCTCTCTCTCTTCTTCTGACTGTTAAGATTAGATTGTCTATTGTGTGTATGTCACCACAAAATGTATCCTTTCTGGTTACATCTTAATGTATTAGACATCCGAGAACATTCATATTTCTCTCACTTAAACTGTCTTTTAACTCACCTCTCTAAAACTTCTCTCTGTTAAGTTTTAACCTCCTACCTTCTCTGGTCTGTTACCTCCCTCTTTAGCTCTAACATTCGTCCCACACTCTCATCTTACACTCTCTCTAAATTCTATTTTTTTATTTCCGGAGTTGTTTTTTTCTGTTTTCTTTTTGAATTTGTAGGTCTGATGAATTGGATTGTATTTATGATTCCAATGGAATAAATTATGACCATGGAATATTAGTGTTTAAGCCTTTTTATTATATCCTTATATCTGTCCTGGACATTGAGTTCTATATATATATTCTATCCTCTTGAATTTTTTTATTCAAAAAATATATATGTATGTGTATGCATTTATATATATATTTATATATTTTGCATATGTATGTGTATATTTACCACTAATAATGAAACAGACCCTAGTTAACAGTTTTTTTCTCAACTACTTCATTGATCACCAGATTAGAGTACAGATAAACCTCTCATCTACAGAACCCCCATCAACAGACTTTGGATGCAATGGACAAAATCTCCAAACAAAATAAAAATCTGCAGGAAAAAAACTTCCAAATCATCAGTGATGTATTTCAAAATTTGTGGGCTTAGCCGAACAAGTTGTATTAGTTCACAAAGTGATCATTTTCTGGCAGTGGTGAGCTTTTCAATTATAAGCAATTGTGTACAGTATATAAAGTATGATATATTAGCACATGCATGAGAAAGTATCTGTGAGAAATCTATTAGTTTTGTTATTTTGATCGATTAATATTAAGTATATATTTATTTATGCCATATGTACATGTTTATAGTATTTACATTATGATCATAACTACTGGTATTTGCTATAGTGGTTTTATAACTCAAAATAATCCTTTCTCCTCTATGGACAATCGTCTTTAACAGAGCCCCCCCCCATTAGTTCGTTGATAAGAGGTTTGTCTGTATTTTTTCTAAAGTAAATAATAGCAATACTGAACGTCCAGATAAAATCAATAACCTCAAAATTTTCTATAAAAGCCAAATATACATTAACTATAAGCAAAATTAATTTTTCTTAGAAACATTATAAAGAAATACACAATCCCAGTTGACCAGAATAAGAAAATTAAGTTATCTACCATAAAAAATTTTAAACTGCTTACTTATCATCAACAATAACAATAATTTAAATTACAGAGAACCAATATTATTTATGAATTCACATGACTGCATTTTGAGGAATAGCATTTCTCATCTACCCAAATTCATGAATAATTATATTGGACATATAACTGCAACATGCTTATTAGGAAGACTCACGTTACATTTCTCTATTAAAATTCTTTTTATGTTCATTCATTTAATCTATTTCAGAAATTTTCCCAAATCCTTAGATCCAAACCAGTTGTGAATCCTTCTTTCTCAGTTGTTGATCAACCATCAGAACATGATTCTGTCTGTGAATGTCACAGAAAAAAAAAGGTAAAATCTCATTGCAATTTTCATAGATTGATATGAATTGACTTGGTTTAAAGACAATCTCATTACTTTATTTATTAGTATTTGTTAGAATAAATGGAGTTGCTAGAAAATATTTATGCATTATGTTACTGTATATTTATAGTTACTGTTTGCATATATGACATTTTTACTGAAAGCTTTTTCTTATATGAGGAATTTATTTTTTTCATTGCACTTCCCAGGTTTTTATGAGTGCATAATATATCTAGCTCTAATGGCATTTTGATCAAAAACCTAGTGTGAATATCAAGGCTCTGTATCCCGTATCTTCAGCTTTTTGTTAATTTTTGCTCTTCTGTTTGAAAAGCAATTGTAAATTTCTTGTAAAAGCAATTGTAAAATTATTAAATTATCATAACCATTTCAGTGTAGTAGGATAGTGGCACTATTTCATTAAACCATCTTTAAAGCAATGATTATAGTCAGGCCTATCAATAATGAGACACAGTAAAAAAGTTCTCTTGATTAATAAATTTGATTCTCTTTTGGTGATTCACTGTTTTCAACTAGGGATAAAGAGTTAATTTTATGCTGTTAGCTTATTCTTTATTTAGAGGCACATGTTTTTCAGTTTTAAATTAAACAAATATCTGTAGTTCCTGGTAACTGGCATTCATTATTACTAAACTATAATAAAAAATATAAGTTTAAAATGAAGCAAAAAATAAGAATCTTTTCATTTATGACTTTGAAAAACTTACTAGTGTTTGTTTGAAAATAAATTGGGCATTTTTGGGAAAATAGTTCACCTTATGTGTCATATGGAGAAAAGTGTAGATATTGCAAGGTTAAATTTCTAGACAGAATGCAGTGATCAAAAATCAAGATATAAGAAAACCAATCCTACCAAACAAAAGTAAAACAGCTGACTCAAAAACTGGATGGATGCAAGGAAGGCAGAAAAATTAATTAACTGAAATTTTGGCATGGAAACAAAGCTGATGTTAAACTGAAAAATGGGTCACTGAATATGAGAAATTCAGACAGAAATTAGTTTAATAAAAAGCAAATTGTCTGACAGTGATGAGTATTAACATTAAATAACTATTTCTCAGTTTGTAAATAAATTAATAAAAATATATAAACTAAATAAATGCAAATGAAAAATATAATAATGGTTATTATTATTTTTATTTATTTTTTTGCAGTTAAAAAGCATTCGAGTGGAATTGTGATGGAAATGAAACAAAATGCATCAATTTGATAAAATATAGACTGAATAAAAGCTGGAAAAGGTAGTTAAGCAAACTTTGCTTCAGAATCTTAAAAACCAGTAGAAATGACTGCCAGATGGTTTGAAAAAACAGATAACATAGTAAAGAAATCAACTTGAATTTGTAGAACAACTGAGATGTGATTTGTAGAATGACTGAGATGGTTCTCATCTCAGTTATTCTACAACTTCATGTGTGACCATGAAAAAGAAGTGAATATGAAGAAACTAGCCAAATTTTTTTGTTTTTCAAATTTTTTCCAATTTCTCAAAAAATACATGTAAAACATATTCTACTGATTTTTTTGTGCATTTCAAATTATGCCTTATAAACTTATGAAAGTCACAAAGATCTTCATAAATTATTTTAGATGCAAAATATTTATTGAACTTTAGATTTCTTTTTAGAACAGGGGTCATTAAAAAAGTAATCATTAGGATTTGTGTTTGTAAATTTATTTGCATTTCAAGATAAATTTTAACTATAAAGTATTTTGAGTTTTCAATATTTCAGTTAATGAGTGTACTGAAAAAAATTATATAATTTAAAATTTTTTTTCCTAGAATTTGCTTGATATATGAGAAGTTAAAAAAGAAAGTTTCTATAGCCACTTGATGCTGTGGAATTCAAAGGAGGACATTTTTTCTTTGTGATCTACACTCAAAATCTATGTTTTTCTACTTGCACAGCTAAAATGTCTGTATGTATTCAATTTAATCGTCTACTTATAAACAGCAAAAATAAATGCATGGGTATTAAAAAATAATTTGTATCTTTCTTTTCCTTTTTTGAAAGTGAGGCAAATAGCAAATTGTTGCTGTTGACATGAGTTTTTTTTATTTAACAAAAAAAGTGTTGCATTTAAACACTCCTTACTGAAACATTTAAATTATACATTACTTCCAAGAATAGTAAAATATAGATGCAGTTCTTGATTTATTTATAAAACAAATAGAATATATTAAATAATTTCATTAGAAATTTGAGATTATATTCTCATCATATTAGATATCTCATTCTACAGCCAAACATTTTTATCAAAATATTATACATGCAAAAGCCTAAAAACCATTTTTTCAACATAATATATCATTTCTAAAACAATATTAAAGAGGGATGGATGGATAGATACAACTGTAAAATCTAAAAATAAACACAAAAATTTATACTTATTTGATTTATAATATAAAGTTATCAGTTAAAGCTTAGAAAATGATTTGACATCAGTATTTCCAATTGTTTAGAGACCATATCAATAAATCAATCTCCCTCTCTAAAGGTATTTTGTTGAAAATATTAAAAAAAAATTACAATTTTTAAAAAAAAAACTATTACATTCTTGGAATACTGTCTGAAGATGTTTTATAGGATGTCAGATAAATAATCAAACAGCAGGACTGCATTAGCCCAATTGATTCATTTATGGAGGAGCATTTACTTCTGTATATATTTCCTGTTAAGTAACCATTCCATAAAAAAAGAAAAAGAAAAAAATCTTGTAACAACCATGTTGGGATATATTGCATGGCAACGTCAATAGCTTGGTTGTTCCAGACGATGTATGTCTTTATTTACTGCAAGTGGCTATTAATATAATCAACAAGGAGTTTTGCTTTCATATTTTAGGAATTAGTTAATGATCAGAAAATATAAAATAAGCAAGAGAATTTAGATATTTACATAAAGTGAATCAGTGATTGATGACAGAAGAATATATAATAGATCATACTTATTATAAAACCCATGTTGTGTGTGTGTGTGTGTGTCCATTTATATATTGGATAGGATTTCCTACATTTTTCAACCGATTTCAACAAAACTTCACAGGACTATGTAAAATTACCTTTTGGTGATTCTGACAGGCCCAAAATTGGAAAAAACACAATTGTTTTTGCACAAAATCAATTTGAAAACATGATTAAGAGGCATTAATGAAAGGGGGACAACTCATATCGAGTTATACTTATTATAAAACCCAGGTTGGTTATTTGTGTGTGTGTGTTCGTTTATATATGGGATCGGATTTCCTACATTTTTCAAACCGATTTCAACAAAACTTTTTTTTTTTTTGGCAGGTAGTGTTTCTTATTGTCTTGCACACTTTTTTTTTTATTTTTACATTCAGAATGCTTTAAAAATTCCATTTACAAGACAATTGTTTATAATAAAATCCTATTCAATCAGTAGACACATAACGACTGAAAACAATGTTTTTGTTTGAGTTTGACCAATTCGTAAAAAAAATAAAAAAAAAAAACTAATTAAGACATGCGTGTCCGTCAGCCTCAAAGAATAATCTTTGTCAATTTTATTTTCAGTCTTTATGATGGTCGATACTTGATCTATCTCTTACTGTTACATCCCCAGGCAACACCGGGTTCTACTGCTAGTGTATAATAAATGTAAATCAAATGATATCCCTAAAAATATATCCATTCAAGCAAATCTTCATTGCCTTATTGATAAGTTCAGTACTGAGATTTTATGTTAACAGCAAGAACAGTTTCAGAAGTTACAACAACAGTTATTGACAGCAATGACTGCACAGTTCCAGAATTAACTCAAAATTTTCAAGGGTGGACAAACCAAAATACCAATTCAGCGGATATCTTGGCCAAAAGAATTTCACTATGACCCAGTGAGCAGAAAACATTCACTTTGTGGTTTAAACATTGGATGGATTCCTTTCATGCCAACTTTTCACATAAAGATGAAAAATTAGAAAATTCATGAGCTGGACACGAAGGAACATGACTGTTATATGAATTATATTTTACTAAAGCAGGCAATGGATTTCCCTTTCATTAAAACAGTCGAACAAATCAGTTAAATATTCAAAGAAAAACATTCTTTGTTTAATATTCGATTCAATTGTTTAAAAAGCTAACAAAAGATGACACTGACAATTATGTGACATTTGATGGTCATGTTAACTGGGAATGTGAAATTAAATTCCCTCACAGAGGAACAGTATAAATGTTTGATTTTTATCACAGGATTAAAATCTATTCATGCCACACCTGACTTCTTTTAAAACAGGAACAGGATAAAGACATTACGTTAAAAGCTTTCATCACTGAATGCAATAATTTATTAAGCATAAAAGGAGACACTATACTGATTCAAAAAAATGATTTATCAATAACCAGTAACATCCAAATGAGAAAACAACTCTATGATGAAAAGGAAGCCTCCTTCAAAATGTTGGCATTGTGGTGATTGGCATTATACACACTTTTGTTCATTCAAAAAACATAAGTGCAATATTTTTCAACGAAATGGACATAACGAAGGATTTTGTGTAAAAATTCAACCGAAAATAATTAAAAAATGAAACGAGAAAAAGTCCAAAACAATCACATTATCTGGTAGTACAATTCATTTAACTTGCAATGTTACCTTTTAAACTAGAACATGTTCTGGTGTGTGTTATCTCGCAGACAATTCAAAATTAAATTTAATTGGTCTTGACTGAATAGAATCAAATCTGCATTCAATACATTTAACCTTGTGATTTTCTGATATTGAAATCATTTCATGGACAAACTTAAAATAAGTTTAGTGACATTTTTCAAGATGGGCTTGGATGCTGTACAATTAAAGCTAATCTGAAATTAAAATCAGATTCTAAGTCAATTTTTATACTTTTTACCCTGTGCTGCTCTGAATATAGTTGAAAAAGAAATGCAACATTTTCAGTAAAAAAGGTTTAATAGATTGCGCCACATAGGCAGCTCTTATTGTAGTTATTAAAACGGCAAACGAAAAAGTCTAGATATGTGCTGGTTTGAATGATTCTGTGGATGCACACCAGTATTCACTTCCAGTGCTGGAGTATCTTTTCTCAAAACTCAACAGCGAAATTTGCTTTGCAAAGGTTGATATTTTTTCAACTGATCACTTTGGATCAGTTCAATGGATTTGATAAGGTCGGCCATCGTTACCGGTTTCGAACCCGACTTCTGTATCGATTTCCCCAGTGCTTTGATACAGGATTGCTGTCGACAGAGCGTTGAGTCACTCCTTTTCCGGCTGAGGCACAGGGCGTGCAGTCGGGCCCTACGTGTAATCGGTGGGGCTCGAGGCGGGGTTTCGCGTACATCGATGGCGTATTCACTTTCGTGTCGTCCGCAGCGATATTGAAGTAGTGATGAAGGCGCTTGAATAGTACAAAAAGGTCACGGAGCCAAGATTAACCGCGACAAGTCTTCCGGTTTGCGGTTAGGTGCCTGGAAGTAGTCGATCTTCCTGGACCCTTTGGTTGAATGGACGAGCCCGTCCGCATTAAAGGAGAGTGGTTCGGCCCGAACTCCAGCTGGAGAAAAATTGGTCAGAAGTACTGACAATGATCGGAGCGGCGGTCGCGACTTGGCTCCAAAGGCGGGTTGTCCTTGTAGGGTGTGCTACTTACGTCTTTCCTCTCATCTTTTACCGGTTGATTGTACTTCCACTCTGTAAGGAGCGTAAGAAGGCGATCGAGCACTCTTGTGGGATGGTCGCAAGCATAAAGTCGACAAATGTCTGTGCCATGGTGGCTGCGAATTCCACACCTGGCACCTACGCCGCGCATTGACAGAGGACTCGATCTTGAGGAAGTGCCAGGGGCTGCATTCCTCGTCTTATTTTCACTTATCGCGTTTGTGGGGCTGAGCGCCTTTGTAAGTCTTGGATGCGGTTGAGTTTCCTCGTCTTGTGTTGATCGACCTTGAAGCTCATTCCTCGTTCCAGTGACCTTTCTCGGCTTAGGAGAGTCCTGTATCGGGAATTAGTGGAGGGTATAACGAAGGATCTCTGTCGGCGTCCGAGTTGCGCTCTTTTTGGTCCTGGGCGCCAGCGGCGGATTACCTCAGCAACCCTGAGTTTTCGCTTACCTGGTTCGGAATAGGCTATCTTTTCAATGAAGAAGCCTTCAGATGAGGCTTAGCGGATTTGCCTGACTGTTATAGGTATGACCTTGGCTTAGAAGAAACGTCTTCGCAGGCCTTCTACCATTGTCCTCGGGACTTCTGGGACTATGTCGACGAGTTAACGGCTCGTATCGCTCCCGAAAAGCTCGTGCTCATTGATCTCGCATAAGCCCTCCCCCGCCATATTCTGGGGTGAAACGGCTGGTGTTTCTAGCGCTGCTAGCTGTGGCTAGAATGGTGATTTCGACGACGCGAAATGAGGAAATCTTGCAATGCGACCGCTATTCTCACCAGGATCTGGCCAGATTCTTTGAGCATCAGCTCAGGACTGATAGAAAAGCGCTTGGTATCGCGTGAACGGGGATAGCCTTGAATTTCTTTTTAATGTCCCACTAAGTCACAGCGGGGTGATTTCCTGTGGAACCCTCCCCTGGTTAAGGTAGAATCCAAGTTGAGAATCCCAAACTCCCCAGTTTATTTTTAGTCTCTTTTTTTTATCTCAACTGGGTCAGTCATTATGATTCTTTGATGTCTGTATTTATTTTATCTTTCCCTCACCCTTAGTGAGAGAACATCTTAATTTTGTTTGAAGGTAGAACACAGCGGCCACTCTTATTTTTGAGGGGTGGGCAGGATGTACTAACATTAATTACTTTTAGTTTATGTGTTTTGTTATATTTTAGTTTGTTTTCGGGTTGAGCCCATCCCCTCATTTCACACAATCGATAAATTTTTATGTATGAAGACACTATGTCTTCATTGACGTTGGAAGGCCGCCCGAAGTGTGGTTGATCATTTATGTTAAAATCACCCTAATAAAATCAGTCAAACCACTTTTTGACTTTCTGAATGTTTTTTTTTCAGTTCTGACACTTACTCCTTTCCGAAATACATAGAGTATAATATGGCTTTAGCGAGATATTCAAAATGAACTTCCATAAAGTCAAACGACTACAAAGAATTCAGTCGACAGAAAAAGACAATTACTGCTAGGTCGGGCACTTCAACTGTGTGATCATGATGCTAAAGAGGGACAATCATTGTGCAAGGGAATTAAATGACTAGAGTCCCATTACTCTGCTGGACACAGTTAAAGATTTCGACTAAGACCCTGACGGCGCGTTTGTAGTCAGTTGCTGAAATTCTGTTGGGACCGGAGCAGACCTGTGCTGTGAAGGAACGAATAATTCAAATATACTTGCATCGTAGTAGGTGTAGAAGACGTCAAAGTGGCCGCGCTGATGAATTTGGATCAGTCTAAGACATCCGACGTGGTCGGCTATTAGTATCTGGCAACTGTCCTGCAGGTCTTCGGATTCAAATCCAACTTCTATTCTGATCGCGCTCTCAGTTCTGTCGTACAGCTGAACGGAAAGGGTGTCTTTGCGCCGCCCCGGTCGGTTCATCAGGGTTCGCTGTAGCCTTTGAAGGACCGGGCGTACAGACCGTCCCTATGCGGAATTGGTCTTCCTAGGAAGGCACAAGCCAGAGTTTCCGCACACGCCGATGACGTATCCATTTTTATGTTTTAAGCAGCGATATTGAGTACGATGGTTATGGGAGCCAAGATTAAACACGAGAAGACTTCCGGCTTGCGGTTGGGGCTTTTGGAAGAGCGATGTTCTTCCAGGCCCTTCCAGTTTGACTGAAGTTCTCGTCCACATTCTAGAAGTGTGGTTCAGCCTAGACCTTCAGCGAGTTTGGGGGAGGTCAATGTTCCGTATAGCAGTAGCATCCAGCGTCCGTGTTATGGGGAGCTGTGAATGCCGCACTTACCGACCCGCTTCGAGGCTGCTTTTCCTAAGCCACACGTTGACAGAGGATAATTTATTGTGCAAGGAGTATTAGGGGCTGTCTTCCCTAGCCTTACTATAACTCTTTTCCTGTACGGGGTTGAGTTTCGTCGTAGGCCCCGGCACCAGAAGGTTTTCATAAAAGTGTTGTCAGGCCTTACATGTTACTCTTCGGCCCAGTGACCTTTCATTTGTATCAGGCATTAGTAAAGTCAGCATATAAGTTGCGTTTCTTCTAATCCTGTGCACATGTCATGTTAAAATTTTTATATATTTATGTAATGAATGATATTTGTACATATTCAGAAATTGTTATCATCATAGGTATGTTAGGTCCCTTGCGAAAATGTCGTACATGTTGGGATTGAATGAAGAGAGATGAGTGTGTAAATTGTTAGAATGAATGGATCGCGAATTGGATTAGTTAGAAGTAGGATAGACAATGTTAACCAAACTTTCCCCACTTTCTCTTTGACCAATGAAATTATTGGTTAAATTAAACAACTACATTACAGACTGGAAGACAACACAACATCCTCCATATTCAAGACATTCATTTGTGCACTTTTGTGTCAGTATTCTAAAAAGAATGACTCGCAACTGAACGATGAAAAATTTCAATCTAGGACACACACATTAATTTATTTCAACTTATTCCGATTTGGCCAATAAATCTTATCAATTCAGAAAATAAATGCTCACTGAAGAATGAGTCATATTTTCACATATTCTCTATCTTTAAAGGGTTTTCATTGACTAACAATTCCCTTTGGTGCAATAAGTAGTCGATTTTGAATGTTTAGCTATGAACGTATACTTCACCAGACTGAGGTTGAAAATTTTTATACAGCTAAGGGATGGTTTAGTCAGGCATCGAATCTCTCAACAAGAACCAAAATTTGAATACAAAAATGAAATGAAATAAACTTAAATCTTTTCAAATGGAAAATAGGACAAATCAGGATCAGATGATTTTAGGATAAATCTCATTTTAGAGCAATGCAACAATGCAAATCTTGTTTGTATTTTGTATGAAAGAGATATATCGTCTTGGTAAGTGGCTCCATTTTACAAGTAGGATATAATTTCTATTGAGCTGGTCTGAAGAAAAAAAAACAACACAAAGTTGGAACTGCAATATGCAAATTACTAGATATTGTAATAGACACCTTACACCAATCAGAAAGACTGATGGTTGCAGATATAGTTATGTGGTGGCTGTAAAATCCAAATGATGTCCGCCTACGCTCCAAATAAAGACTTGTCTCCAAAAAAGATAACTTTTACAAGAGATCAATTAAACTTTGTGCAGACGGAACAATAAAAACTGTATTAATAGATTTTGATGAGATTTGCGGTGGTTTTGAACGTAACAGCAATAGGGTACTCTTATTGAATTTTTGTAATTAAGAAAAGATTTTAAATCCTAAATTTCATAGTTTGATCATCACTTGGAATAACCTGGTAAAATAAATAGTGATTGATTTCAACATTTCAGATTCGAGTATATAATTTATATTTTAAATAAGACTTTTGGTAATGAAACTGATAACCACAGCCAACAAAATATCTGCCTATGTAAACAGAAAAGTTCCATAAATATAACATTCAGGTTCTTAAAAGTATGTATGTATGTAAAACTGTCCTAGCTTACAGTGTAAAAACGTGTAAAATAGTGAAATTTCCTTACAATCCAACTGCTGATGTAATATTATTTATTGTTACCACGGTAAAATAAATCCTGGTCACGATTTAAGAGACCAAGACTTTCAACACCGCAGCTGGTCGCTGAAGTGACCACTTCAATCTCGAGCTAACCTTAGAACACAACGTGAGATAAGTTTAGTTCGGGATTGAAGTGGTCACTCAGTGACCAGCTACGGTGTTGAAGTCTTGGTCAGGGAGGGTGTTGCACGATTACACTGATATCGCATTTGTTTACGAGTTGAGTTTGATAAAATATATATAATATATAACAAAATTTAATTTTTTCACTTCATAAATATGTAAGCCTTTCTTTTTGTGTGATAATTAGTTTATATTCCACACCACTTTAAATGTGTTTTCAATATTTTAATGACAGCAAGCGCTTTTTTGCACAATTTCGAAGGTGACAATTTCATAGTGGTATTTTAAAAAATCGTTGCACAACGGGTTCTTTCTCCTTACAGAAAGTTTCTTGAAACCCGTTGAATCCAACGCATCGAAATTTATATTGCTGACCGAGTGAATCAGCTGAATCCTATTTTAAATCGGATTTGTTTCATTGATGGATATTAAAATGTTTAAATTATTTTCTTTAATGATGCGCTGTAAAACTGATTTTATTTAATAAGTACTTTATACAATCTCCTGCAGAGCGTGGTTGCTGGTTACGGTTAAGTGTTGGTGATCAGCTTGAAAGGGAGAAAATTCTTTGCAGAACGCATTTGGTTTGTTTATCAAACTTAACAAAATTTAATGTGAAGAGAAAAAATAATTCTACAGAATTTAACTTTTACAAAACCATGTACGAGGGTTCTCTCTGTATTCACTGTGTCTGTGTGTTTGGCGAAATGCGATTTTGTTCGAACTCACGGAAAATGATTACCAAGCGAAATGCGCAAATCTTTCCCGATAACAATGATTAATGACTTTACGTTACCTAGCCAGGCCCCAGAAAATGACAATTCACAATGCCCATAGCTGCCATTTCATTATCTCCATATTTCTCGTAAATTAGTCAGCTGACTTTATTTTTTACCGGCGAAGGATTCCAGAAATCCCACATAATGGTAATTATAAAAAAATGCAGACGATTGTCGCAGAAAAAGGAGATCTGGTTCTCACCTTCAAATTAATTTCACCTTTACCAGTCTCCAAATCTTGCACTAACCCAAGTGACTACCTAGGTGGAGTTCATTAAAACATCTCCAAGTGCCACATATCAACACACCAATCCCGTTATGGCTGAAAAAGCACTTCGAACTGATATTTGTACATTAATCTTTATCATCATTTCTCATTTCCTTTTTTTTCAGTCAATATCTCATCTCCGCTTATGTAAACCACAAAAGATAAATATAATACCCAAGCTCTTGAAAATGTAAGGGTTGCATTTTATGAGAAATTAGAATGCAACCAGATCTCGCTAGACTTTAACCCAAACAACATCAAGAATCACAAAGAAATACTGATAGAAGAAAAAAAAAACAAACAGAAGAGAAAAAAAAGAAGTGGTGACAGGAGTCAGTTCAAAAGAACATTTCCTAACAGCAACAAAAAAAGAAGACATTTAAAGTTAACCAATATCTTCTGAAATTGAAAACCAAAGTAATGAAGCTGAACAGCATAGTTTATGTGTTAAAAAAAGCAAAAGAATATATCGATAAACAAAACCGAAGAAATGTCTTAGTCCTAAAAAAGGCACTTCGAGTTACATTTCAACACTAACCAAAGTAATCTGAAGATACCAGAGGAAATATAATATATGCCAATATGTATTCAAACATGAGTTCTTTCCAAACTTAAAGAATAATAAAGCTTTTGAAAGTAGCATATTATCTTTCTGAATTCAAAATCAATTTTTCTTAGTTTCGTGAACGAAGTCTGGAATCAGAAACACATCTCAAAGAAGTGGGACATATCACACATTAATGCACTATGGAAACAAAATGTTACACTTGAAGATCCTCATACATACAGAGGTATCTCAAATAGCTCTATTATAGTGAAAGTAGTAATGAATATATTATTAACTGGACTCTTACCACTCTTTGAAAATCAACTTCAAACGAAAAAAATTAAAAAGGTTCCCTTCAGACGATTAATAAAAATCAGTTTCGTTTTGAAGATATTAAAATTAACAAGCCCCAGTTAACAACAGATTTTAGGTAATTTTTTTAGATTAGCTGCCGATTTGACCTTTTCAAACGGATCAAACTTACTATTAAGACAGGAGTAAGTACTTGTATCATTAGCATAGATACAGAGATGAGAATTGATGACTCAGGAAGGTCGTTGATGAAAATTAGGAACAACGTAGGTCAAAGGACGTCTGTATTAATGCAAAAAGATCTAGAAGAGTGGCTGTCTTGAACAGACAGCTTTCCTTTTTGATATTTGATAAGAAAAACTGAATCAGTTCAAAAATTATTCCAGAAATACCATAACCTTTCAACTTGTAAAGTCATGCTGATTTTTTAAACCTTCATCTAATTTATACCAGACTCCCTAAGTCAAAGTTCTTTTCTCTTTTTAATAATTCGGGTGCCAAGCACATTATAACCTTGGGAAACTTCATCGTAAAAGGCTTCTACAACTCAGTCCAGTTATCAATCGATACAGTCGCTAAAAGCCAAGAAGGAATCTCGTCTCAAATTTCTCTTCTGCTTACCGCATCCGATCCAAGATTGCTTGTATCAGCGCTTACAATTATATTTTCGTTGGTTTATAAACACTCGTATGATAGCACGAAAGAACAAAACGAAACAGCCTGGACCACCGGTGAGATGAAGAAGACAAGAATTGTTAAGATAAAATTCTTTTTATTGACAATATAGAGGGTCAAGTTGGCATGTCTCTGTGGGCGAGGGATGTGACTTAGATGAAGGGGAGAGTTGGCAGGGCCTGTCGGGTAGGTTGTGACGTTGGCATTTTGTCCGTTCGCCGCGAATGCATACAGTGTCGCGAGGAGCGTTCTTAAATGTATATCGGATGGATCATGAATCATTGTTTTATGATTTTCCTTTAGCGGCAGGGTGATTGGCTTCTTTCATATTGTATTTTTTGTTGAAGGGATTTGTTTGTGAGTTGAATATGATGCGTTGAGGGAGACATTTTTTATTTTTGGTTTTGTTTTTTTAGCATTCACATCCGACCAACAAGTTTTGATGTGAAGTGAATCAGAAAGTGATCTAGTGTGAAGCAGAGTTGGGTCTGTTACATTATTGTTTAATTATGCTCGTTGTAATAAATGGTAAAGAACATGGTTCTCACTTCATTATTTATCCCTTCTTCCAGCTTCCTTTTTGCGTTCTCTCTTTTCCTGTACCTGAATAAAGTTGGCCTAAAGTATGGGACACCCTGTGAGGATCGAACTCATTCTCCAATTGTAACTGTTTTAGCGAGACAACATTGCTAGCTTAGGTGCCCATGACACGGCACATAGAGAAGAAATGAAAACTGTTTCATTGACGTTCAGCATTTAAGTGACAACGGTCAATTCCCACATGTGTGAGAATGGTGGAAAGATCGTATATATCGATGCTGCTAGAGAAGCTGGACACAAAGACTTTCTCTTGGAAGAAGTTCACAACTGTTTCTCTTGAAGAAACAGGAAAAAGATGTGGACTACTTCTAGTATTGTGACCAAATTGGCTGACCAAAATAAGGAGTACCTTTTATGGACTTTCATTTTCTCTTCATCCTCATCGTTTGTTCTCGTGATGTGAAGAGCATGAAAAACCAAGTTAACAAGGTTCAATGGTTAAGAGTGAAACTTCTTTATTACTGTACAAGATTTGGCGGTCATTTAAAAGTCAACAGCTGTGATGTCAACAGTTACTAAACGGAAATCAGACATATCAGTCTGTTAATCAAGTAATAACATTCATCCCAAATTCTCTATCTTGTTCTCCCAGTATAATGTAATCTCTTTATAAATCGGGGTATATTTCTATATATATATTTTTCTCCCAGTATAATGTAATACATCTCTTTATACGAAACATTACTTGGTCAAATACTTCGCGTGATGACTTCGCTCCGAATATTAATCGTTTTGGTTTGTAATTTTCCCATCATGTATTAAATGTAACTAATTTTCTTATTCCTTTGCCGAGCAATAGATTATGCTATTCTGCTTTCAAATTCATCATACTGAATATTTTGTATCACTGTAAAGCGTAAATTGTATGTGAAATCATCGACTATGGCTGCTTGAATATATCAGTTTCTTTTGAAATATTGGTTCGGTACTCTCATATAAATGCTCGCGTGTATCATGTGGTTCTAGCCTGTTCCGTTTTTTTTTCGTTACGTATCTTGGTTTTGGTTTGCACAACCAAAAGACAGGGAGACCACGTTTCTGAGTACTTTCTTGAATATACTGTGCACTTCTTGTTCTATTCATTGTTTAAGTGCTTTCTCTCGGTGATACGATGGTACCTATTCATACGAATACTTTTTGTATTTATTTCAGCAATTATGGGATCTGCATGTGAATTGCTGACTACAGGAAATTTAACGTCTCGCAGGTTGAGGGAGAATCTGGTCCTTGGCGGGATCACCTTAACTGGTTGCTAACATCTCGGTTAGGTATACTGCATACGCCGACAATATCTTTACGCTTGTAAACGAGCACTACTGAGATCGTACATGTCGGAAGAGAATCCAGACAGTACAGACGCCATGATTAACCCTGATAATCTTGTGGCTGGGTTCGTGGAAAGGTTCGCTTCTCCCGGTGTGGTTTGGTCCCGACCTTCAGCTGTAGAAGTGGTCGGAAGTTCTGGGGAGTGCCGTAGCGGCAGTTAATCTATGGCTGCGAAAGAATGTTTCTTTGAAGGAGGGCCGAGTTGTGCGTTAGGTATCTACTCTCATCTTTGACGGGAGTGGAAGAACTGAAAGACAGTAAATCACTCTAGATGATCTAGTGAAAGTTCTGTTTCGTCTTCTCTTGGGTGGCAAAGCTTCCATGGTGCGTCGTGAGGTTTGCTACCTCCATCTATTAGGATAGTGGTTTAGGAATGCCTCACAAAGAGCCCCGTCGAGATACTTTGCGACTGCATTTCCTTGATCGGATCTGCACACACGTGACGAGAACGGTAGTTTCTGGAAGAAAGATGCCTAAACAGCTTTGCCGTCCTTCAGGAGTATGTACTCGTTTGAATACATAAATGTTTGCCCCGAGGCCAGTGCTCCTGCCGCAAAAGTTATTTTTCGAATACAGCCATCCATTCTGAGATCGGGCCGTTGTCGAGAGATATATATCGGGTGGGGCGTTCACGAAAATCTGATCGAAGTGCTTTGTCTGACGAGGGGATAATTTTGCTCCATATGGCCTTGACGCTATGAAATGTCTCAATAATAACGAAGCATCACTCACCTGGCTGACGATTCTGAATGCGCACTGAGTCGATAATAACATTTCATGGCGCGATTGGTTGACTCGCCAGAATGCGTCCGGTATGGTTGAATGGAGGAGTCTATTGAGCACAGCTTCTTTCACTGACTGGTCGTACGCCCACCGTGTGAGCTTATTAAAGGCTACATGGTCCGCTTGCTGCACGGACAATTCTTCGTCCTGTACGCCATTTTTTTTTCTTCTAACAATACGAGCTCGTTGTCGGACAGGAGCAAGCACTAAGCTTCTGTGCTTGTTAGCTGTAATCCGAATGGTGGTATGGACGACGAGGATGTATGAGGTCCACGGGGTATTACTCTTCTCTTTTTATTGCTTGGTTGCATTCTTTCGGCATCAGCAGAAAAAAGTGGGCAGCCAGGGGGCGCGGTAATGGTACATCTGAACAGGCAAGAAGTTGATTACTGATCACGCGTCGTGAGCAACAAACAATACAACAATATGACGTCTAATGTTAAAGTCGCTTGGATGAATCAGGATTTGTTTAGACTTGGATCCGGTGTTTTGCAGCCCAGGATAGGGTTAAAAAGAACTGAAAGACAACCAGGCAAGAAGGGGAGAAAAATGGAATAACTGACCTCTTTTTAGCCTTTGTAGGTTGTGAAGCTATAATAAAATTTCTTTTATGGCAAACCCCAAACAATTGGAGAATTTGACTTTCGTCTGAATTTCAGAAATTATAAAAAGAAGTTTAAGACCTAAAAAGAAACTTTCATAGCAGAAAGAAACAGATTTCTATCCATTAAACAGAAATAAGATGAATCGATTATGCAATATCTTCACTGATTAAGAGAAGCTAGTAGATTCTGTTAATCTGAGAAACTTTGACTTGGCGATTGAGGATGAAATGATTCTCAGATGATTGACGGTATGGCGGATATATTTCATAAATATAAGATATTGGAACAATTACAATTTATGTATGTTTATACCACAGCTGGGATTGTTAAAAAATATTATTCTATTTATGACAATATTGAAACGTACAGTATAAAAAAAGGAACGCAGGAAATGCAAATACTGTAACTATGAGCATGAAATTGACAGAAAAAAGTGGTCTACTTTCGGAAAGATTTGCCATAACTACCGAAAAAAAAAAAAAAAAAAAACATTTTCAGGCTGTATGCAAAAGTTAAAAAGAAAATAGATACTATAGAAAAAGTTGGAAAGAGAAATGATCAGGTTTTTTTTTTTTTTTTTTTTCAATACAAAGACCCAAGAAAAGAATTAAATGGCATGACGTTTCCAATGCAAGTGGATACGGAAGTAAAGTCCCTCTGTTCCCAAAAAAAATTCTGGGAACAAATGGGTAAACCGAAATTGAAAAAGTCATCTAAAATTGAGACAATTTGATAGATGTTTTGTAAAAACGTTGAGATACCTCAATGGAACGTTTGATACCTGTGACCGACTTGAAATTAATCCCATTACAGTAAAGTAATGTAAAAAATTGATGGACTACTAGGCATAGATGTGCTAAAGGAGGATACGTCGAAATTAATCTGTAACGTAAAATCAGAAAAAAGTAAAGACAAGAGTGCGAATATAAAATTAAATGAAAATAGTACCCTTCTTATTTTGAATCTCGTAAATTACCTATTCACCGACCATTGGTAAGTTACAGAAAATGGTAGAGGATGGAATTTTGGAGCATGTTCTTCCATTGTTGTCATGAGAAAAATAAACGAGGTTCTAAGAACATGTGTTGATTTAAAAATAGGCGTAAATCATAAAACATTCCCGGACTCTTCTATTCCCAATATCGAAACCGCCATTCACAAATTATCGGGCATGAAATGTTTTGCAAAAATTGATTTAAAAACGTCCTCCAACGAAATACAATAAGATGTATTTAAAAAAAAAAACACGGTAAGATGTATTTTAAAAAGTGTACGTGATTATGTGCATTGTGGGATGGCTACGAAGAGGAGATTAAAATTGAGTCATGGTGGCCAGGCTATTATCGTGATATAGATAGATATGTACACAAATTTTCAAAAATGTACAGAAATAAAGAATTTTCAACAAAGGAAAATACACTCTGGCCTAAAGAAATGCGCGTTCAAATGGACCAGAGGTGACAAGACGCCATCCCAGCATCTCAGGTATATGAGGAACCAGCTGGGAAAGCACAATGTGTCAGAAAAGGTTCTTCGAGGCTTATGGCTGGAGCATTTGCCCAAATCAGTCACCAGATTATCGCACCAATAACGAGAGCCACGCCTCTGGATGACGGCAGAATCTGCTGACATAGTTTTTGTGCAGTTTGACCACAGCGTTAACGCATTTCACGCCCCGAGACAGTAAAGCATGAACGCTACGAGCCGAATAAGACAGAACGGGCGTTGGCCGATCTTCAAAGACAAATTCAGGAGATCCAGATCTCCGTGCGCGTGTTGGTTTCATCGCACATTTGGCGATGGAGCCAGGAACCGTAAACCTCCCCTGTACACACCCGTCGGCCCGGGGAAACGAGTAAATCGGAGAGTGGCGACGACTAACTCATCCAGTACCAACACGCAATGTCGTCTATTCTACGTTTGGGATCGCCGGAACAAACTGAAATTCCTAGTAGATGCAGGTGCGGCCATCAGCGTGGTACCCTATCAGAACGGACCCGACACCGATACAAACATATTTCTCCAGAGTACACTCTTGTACATTTTGGATAAATAAAATCGACGTTATTGTTTCTTAAACCTTTGCTTTTGTCCCCTCATTGTCTTAGCTGTTCACACCTTTCTTCGTAAAGCTTGCGGGGGCGACATACTTATCGGCCCCGCAATACCTCTTTTTTCTTTTTCAACCTTTTCTTTACAATAAACAAATCTTTAAATTTAAAGTCAAGAATTTGAATAGGAGCAGAATTCCCTGCATCGAACGACTCCGCCAAACAGAAAGAAACGTTGACTCTCCGAGTCAACAAACAAATAATTAAATGAAATAATTCCCCTTTAGGGAATTAAATTACTTCTTTAACTTCGGAATTCTACCGAAGCTAACAAATCTTTTTCTTCAAAGTTTCACAGATTTAAACAAATCTCAGATACGGAATTCTACCGAAGCTAATAAAATTTTCTCACAAAGCCCTTCGATGCGAAAACTCACCCTCCCCTAAATAAAACCAGTAATATAGCTATTAAAAGCTAAATAAATATTAACTCTATAAAGGTAAATAATTCGATATTGTAAGTGAAGTCGAATTATTAAAGGCAACACTTCATTTTACGTGGCTAACTAAATCAAAAAAACGACCGAAGATAAATATCTGACAAAAAGGAATCGTCTGCAGCTTCCAATTCCATGAAAAACGGCGGCAACAAAAATTATCGTCTGTTTTGACGTATATTATACAAAATATCAATACATCATAATATTTTACCACTGAAGTTATTGAAAAGATGTCTTCTCACTCTCTATATATTAATATTCTAAATTTCTGTAAATAAAATTTAAAAAAAATAGAGAATAAAAGAAAAATCTGGTATTATTTATTTTTGTGTTTGTATGTTCATTGGGAAATGTTTTGTGTGAGAGTGAAATAATTTAGGTTACACCGGTTGTGGTTGTAGGGAGACAGATCGTAGTATGGATTTTATAAAAATTGGTGATATTAAAGTGTGTTTGACGTTGTAGAGTAGAAATGGAAGGTCTCATTAGATAATGGGCGACTTACACATAAGTTACCTCGTCCAGTGTTATATAAACAGCTGAGTGACCAATGGGCCCGGTATTTTTTTTTATTTGTATCTCGTTGGTACGAAAATAAAGTAATTCAGAATTACTGCTATCATTGTCATTTTGGTTATTTTACAGACGTGTGTTTAGTGATGGTAAAATTTAAAATATTTAAATCTAAATATTTTCTACAGAATAAATTATGTTCTTTTTTATCCAGGGTGTTTTGTTTCTGTGTGTTACGAGCAAGTTTAAAGGGATGTCCTAACGCATGTCACTCTTATGTGCTCGTAGACGCGGGCTTAGCAAAAACTAACTTTATTTGTTACTAGCAGAGCTACTCGGCGTTGTCCGGGATTTAAAAAGTTAAAATACATCTATAACAATAATATTTTTATTTTCCACACGTGAACAACCAACATACATGAGAGAAACAGTATTCTTCTGACTTTTGGCACTGGATATGATTTTTTCTCTCTCGCGTCTCATTCCTTACTACCAAGTACCAAGATATAATCTTCAAGAACTCCCGTCTTAACTAATGCAGTCAGACGTTAAAGACCATTATCAACATTCACGCAAGTACGAACTCTGAAATCTCTTCTGAACTTTTACCAACTTGTACAATACACAATTCCAAACATGCTAAAGAAACTTTATTCTTCTAAACTACAGTTTAATAATTACTTTCACTTTATGACCTTAGGTACAAATATTACCTAATCTAAGAGACACAACTCTGCCTAACCTTTTCACGCATATCAAACACTAATAAATTTAATTGTTACGTTTTGAAACATGTTTATGAATCATTATTTCTCTATCTTGTATTAATTGTTGTGGATGGAAGATTATTGAACACACACAATTTTAAACCTTCTGATAATTCAAACCTTCTATTCCTCTCCAACACACATCACACATCCGCAACAAAATAAAAATAACTCTTTCTTCACTGTTTACAAATTCTCGAGCCTTTGCGAAAATTTATTTTGACCAATAAAGGATTCAAATGAATTGGCTCGGGCTGAAGAAAACCAAGGCAAAGTTTAACGAGCACACACGAAAATTTATTTTGACCAATGGAAAAGGAAGCGGCTTACAAACTGAGAAAAACTACGAGCCAATGTCAAATTGCTTTTTGACATTATTAGGCAGAGAGAGAGAGAGAGAGAGAGAGAGAGAGAGAGAGAGAGAGAGAGAGAGAGAGAGAGAGAGCGAGAGAGCGCGTAGAAAGAAGCAGAGTTTCAACTGTATGAGTAACGCCAGTGTCAAATTACACACTGATACATTATCAGCCTCGAATTGTTTTGGGGTTTACAATACATGAATGAAGTGGATGCGGTATATAGCCCATAAATTTCAATCATGTCAAGATAATCCACATATTATTTAACTGTGTTTTGGAGTCAACATATCGACATTTCTTATAAAAAGATTGACTCTGAAGGATAAGTTCCTAACCACAGAACGTCCGAGCCCCAGGACGTTCTGTGGTTCAGTGTCCGTCAAGCAGATATTAACAATCGTTTTCTTTTGGGTTACTGCATTATTCAGTCTTTTGAATAGACGTAAAGCAGGAGTTGGCTCCCGTCTCATTCGGTTGCTGCCGGATCTTGAAATTTGGTGCCTCGGCGTTTCTCATTGGTCACGTGATCCGCCACGGGGTTGACGTATGAAAATCAAGAGTAGTATTTGCCCACCGATGCCGCTGATAGTGTAAGCATATCTACTATTCCCATCCTACGTTGTACAACGATGGTCAGAATGAAAGTAAGAAAGAAAGAAAGCGAGGAGGAAAGACATAGACGTGATAGGTACTTCATTTCAATTTATTTGCTTTCTTCTCCTCCTTCCGTGCTCCCAAATAAAAATAGTCACATGCGGACCCCTAACGTGTAAAGATTAAAGATGTGAACGAGGATATTTAAAATTAATACAAAATTGTAAATATACATTGTATAGTAGTGATTTGTTCAAAGGAACGCGAGCAAACGAAGAATCAAGTAATGGAGGCAAAATTAAGTAAATCGGGGAAGCTGGCCAGCTAGAAGATCTAGATAATTTAACTGTGACTAAATGTTAAAAGTAGAGTCCTTGTAGGTTAAGTTGGCATGTAAGTCCACAGTTCGAAGGTTCAGTTCACATGCCCAGCGAAAGTGTTGAAAAATTACTGGTTAAATCCAATGGTGTTTTAAATCCGTGGTATTTTAACCGAAATGTACGGAGTAGGTTATTTGAAGTCCGGACGATATAGCGAATGAGAAGGAAGTTCCATTTAAATATCCGGTGCTGGCGTTGCGTTATTGCTGGTTATGTCCAAGGATGAACCTTCCGTAGTATTTTAAGCGAAGCGTACGGAGTAGGTTGATTGAGCCTGGATGATATGTATACTGCGATTACCTAAACCAGGAAAGCCGGAATCAGGGATCTAGTGTAGCTGGAAGTTCAGGATTGTTGTGGCAGGTCCATTAACGCAGATCAGTAGGGTAGTAAGGTCCAGAAGTAACGAAGGCCAAGTATACCGGAAGATAAAGGTCCGTGGTAGCCAGGAATGCCGGAAGATAAGGTTTCGTGGTACCTGGTATGTGGTATGGAAGTAGTAAAGAGCCAAGGGTCCATGATAGCAAGAGTGCCTGAAGAATGGATAGTAAAGCCCAAGTAACACAAGTTGGCAGACAAAATAGGACTGTAGCATAATACAGAAAATGTTGTGATTTTTCCTGAACAACGGTACAGACTTCCGTCGTCGTTTCCTCCTCTTCCCTCTCCAGGTTTGATGATAGTCGCCGGGTTATATGATAAGGAGAGTAAATATTAAAAGGCTCGTGTAAAGTACTAAAAATCTCAAGAAAAATGCATTCAGTGGTGCTACGAAATATAAAAAGTATAAAAATATTCACAAAGTGTATTCAGACTAGGTTTAATGACATTAGTTTTAAGTGAACTTAAATTGAAGGGATGGGCAACGAAAAGAGGAAGGAGATAAGGTCATGACGTCAGCTCTTGATCACCTGACGGAGTAGAAAAGGGGCAATCATAAGGCTCTTTCCGAGATAATTGATAGTATCAATTAGAAATAAATGTTAGTCATAAAAACTTTTAAAAAGGTAAACTGTCTTACAGGAACGAGGAGAAAACAATAGAAAATCATTAAAATTATTTTTAAATCGATCGAACAATATTGATTTTAACAAGTTTCAACAGTTTACACAAAATTTACGTTTTACAAAGTTTTGAAAAACATTGAAATTTACTTTGAAAAGCTGAATTGGCTAATTTCGAGTAGATTTTAGCTTTCAATTGAAAATTGAATTTGGTATTTGAAAACATTAGAAAACGAATAAAATTATTGAAAAAAAGTAGCCAATTTTTCAATTTTAATTTTTTCAAATAAGAAATTTCAAAAAGTGTTTAACGTTCAACAAAAACAATTTGCTTTTGCACTGATATATCAATATTTTTCAAAATTTGTAATATAACTATGTAAAAACGGTTGAAACCTGTCAAAATCAATATTCTGCGATCGACAAAATATCGATTTTCAATAATTTAATAGTTTTATAATGTTTTCAAACAACAAATTAAATTTTGAAACAAACGTTCTTTTTACGTTCAAAAAGTAGCCTTATTGCTCGAAAAAAAGTTCTTATGGCTACTTTTTGAACGTAAACAAGTTTGTTTCAAAATTTAATTTGCTTCATATTTTAATTTTGTTTTTTAATTTTGCTTTTTAATGATGTATTATTAGAAAAAGAGCACTAAAAATAAGAAATCATCATTTAAATATCCATTTTAAATAATTTTGGAAGAAAAATTTCCTTGTTTGAAAACCGTGTTTAAAATTGAAAAAAATTGCTATAAAAGGAAATATGTGATTCCATGAAATTAAGAGAAAAACTAAAATTTGTAATATAACTTTCATAAAATATACATTATGAACATATATTGTCTGACTGTGTTTTGATCGATAACATATCGATTTTTAAATTTTATTGACATTTCTGTTTTCAAATAGCAAATTAGAAATTTTCTTTTATAAATAGCAAATTAGATTTTAGATTATACCATATCCACCCCAAAAAAAATTAAAGAAGATTTTAACATGTTTTGACAAGAAATTAAATTTATTAAACAATCGTGTTTTGTTGTAAATTTAATGTTTTTTAAATTTTTAAAATCTAAAAATTTGAAAGGAAAGGTTTAATTAACTTAAAAATTGAAAAAATCAATACCAGTTAAATGTTTTTTAAATAATTTTATTGGTTTTCAAACTGTTTTATTTGTTAATACCATTTAAAAATAAAATTTTCAGATAGATTTAAAAAAGATACAGGTAATGTTCTGTTTAAAAGCATTATGGGCCTGTAGTCTGTTGACATTTTACTATATTATTATAACCAAAGAAAAATCACATGCAGTTAAAAAAGTAAATCTTGATTAATTTCATTGGCACTGGATATGATTAAATTTAAAAACTTTTAACAACATTTATGGTTAATCAATCAATATATCAAAAGCACTAACAAGTGATTGAAAAAAATTATTAATATCATTTAGTGCTGGCCTAAGATTACGCAGATTATGGATAATATGAAATACTACTTTTATTATTATAGTAACTGTTTGATCTTTTACATTCTCAAAGATAATTCCAGTTTATTATTGAAAACTTTTGAATTTATAGAATTGAATTACTAAAACTACTTTAAGATCCAAATGATTTATTTGTTCCCATTCAAACTAAATTCAAATTTATACTTTTCTTTCTTGAAAAAAAATGTTATATATATATATATATATATATATATATATATATATATATATATGCCATTTTTTTTATTAGGAATACTGATTTTAAAACATCTTAAAATTATTTTTTCTGGACATGTTTCAAACTTTGATTTTACTTCTGTGGTTTCATATCGTTCTTTTTATGGTGATTAAATAATTTTGATATATATATATATATATATATATTTGCTCAGTTTGATCAAAAAGTTTGGAACTGGTTGATATAAAAGGAAAACTACAACATATATCAATTTTGGATTTAATCTTTTTTGGTAGTCCTTTCATCTGAACCTGGAACATCTTTATCCAGAATCATTTCATTATTGACTTTCATCCAAAAGTGTGCAGCTGTAATGACATATCCTTGAATTTCCTAAATCTCTTGAAATCTTAAAAATTTTCAACAACTGAATTTGATTTTTGCTCTGAGAAAAGTTACAAGGATGAAGATCTAGAAAGGTTATGGTGGTTACAAAACCTGAATAATTTTATATTTGGGCAAAAAACAACCACACTTTATTTTGTATCAATTTCAAAATTTCAAATTAGGAACAGCAGAGCTGATTTAAGAATGTTATAACAGAAAATATGCAAAAAAAAATTAAAGCTAATTTGAATATACTTTAGTTCTGTTACCAGATCTTGAAATCAATTGAACTATTCAATCTGATTTTATATATTTTAAATATATATATATATATATATATATATAATTATAAATTGTCTTTGATTTAAAATATGTTTTTTTTGAAACAAATATAATTATATGTTTGAAAAAATGGAATTATAACGGATTTTAAATTTAACAATTGAATTTTTGAAATCCTTGGTAATTATAAATTATGAATTTCCCTTAGTTAAAACTCAGAAAATTTAAAAAAAAAGTTACATGGCAAATTTCGTTATTTTAGGAAGAAAATGGAATTAATGTTTTTATTTTAAATACAAAATAAAATTTAAAGTTTTTAGCTTTTGTTTTTGAAACATGAAATTGTTGAAATCAAAAACATATTTAAAGATTTTAATTTATAATTCAAAATGTTCAATAAAATTGGGATTATAGCAAAAATTTTGATTTTAAAATGAAAATAAGAAATGAATTACATATCTTACTTTTCATTTTTTTTAATTTAAATATAAATAAAAATTATACCAACTTCATAGTTGTGGTAATTGCTCAAATTTTGAAATCAAATCTAAAATCTTAAATTGTTGTTTGACAATTTTGATTATTTTTAATTTTGGAATTATAGTCTTTTTGACCTGAATTTTTCAATTGAAAACATAAAATCAATGGAATTACATTCAGATATGACTAATTTTCAATTGTGAAAATATTAAATCAAAATAAATTGTGTAGATTTTATTAAATTTTATTTGAAAATGTTGAAATCGATATTTAGCAATTATAGAAGATTTTGTTCAATTGAAAATATTGAAATTAGTTCAGTACAGGAGAATTTTTTTATTTTTCAAAAAAATAAAGAAGCAAATGGTAGATAAACTTTTTTTTAAAAAAATGTTTAAATCAATTACAATGTCAGATTTTGATATTTTTCAATGCAAAAATGAATAACCTATATATTAAAAATTTTATTTATTTTTCAATTAAAAATTCAAAATTTTAGTTATTATAAAACTATTGGTTACTTAATTATAAATGTACAAATCAAATTTGATCATCATGAGCATGTTTATTGGGCAATTGAAATGTTCATATTGATTAATGATTCCCTGTTTTGTATTGGTTAAAACTGTTGAAATAAAAAATGCAATTTTAAAGAATCATTTTTAATTTTTTAAAAACATACTAGAATTTTTTCTATTTGCTATTTTTTATTGCCTTTTTTTTGTAAGAAAATCTGACATTTGATGAACGAATTGATTATAGTGTTCAAATTCAAATAGAATTATCTGATTTTGATCTGGTCTTTCACTGATCCTTGAATCCAAAGGTAAACAGACTTTTTCTGGAAAATGTTTTTCAAATGGATATCAGAACACAGACAATTTTTCATTTAAAAAAAGAATGGAAAATGGTACATTTGTCATTTTTCAAACAAAAATGACTGTTTCAATGTATGCATATGTCAAATGTTTCTAAATATAAAATTTTATTTCATTACTAAGCATAACACTGGGAATAAATTTATTGAAAATGGACATATGTGTGATCTTTAACAAAATATATTAACACAAATAAAGTGTAGCATTTCAATACTGGTTAAATACTAAATTTTATGTTTTAAAGGTTTGACATAACTGTTCATAAATAATATTATAAAACTTAAAATTTCTCATCAATCAGTCACTGGCATATTGGCAGTGGTTGGATGCAAACCTATGTCTCTGAAAAGGCTAGTGTTATTCGTTAAATATATTTATATTTTTTTAAAAAAAATGAAATTAATGTCATTAATTACTGTTAACTAATGTTAATTTCTCTGTTTAAAAAGCAGGGATGTCGACTCAAACAAGTGTGCTCTCTAAATATAATGTTTATAGTGATAAGAAATAATGTTGTATTAAAAAAAATCACTAATTGTTTTAAAAATATGCCCCAGTATATACACAAAATATGTTAATATTAAATTCTTCCTAAAACCAGATCATCTGATTCATACTACACTAATTTTCACCACTAGCCAGATGTGAACGCTCTGAACATAAAATTGAACTAAAATTCCATCAGTTGTTTAAGGTTCTGCATATACCTTTAGTTTTTACTAACAGACTCAAAGAAAAAATAAAAATACTATAATGAGACGAAACTTTGTGAAAAACTTACAACAGACTCTTCCAGGCCTATATTAGTAGGCTTTTTTTTCAACGTTAAACAGTGACAGAAAATTTACAGAGAGATAGAGAAACATTACGACAATCAAATTATTGAAAATGGATATAGTAAGCTCAACTTACATTATCTTTAACCTGTTGTTAATATATTTTCTTACTTCTAATCCGTGTTCGTTTTTTCCTTCTGTGGTCCCGACTTTGGAAATATATCAGTTTATATGCAAATTCTAGAACACACACTCACTTTTTAAACGTTAAATACCTTACCAATTCCACATCTGGGTCGACGAAGAATTCGAGAAACGCATTCACATTGAAAACTGCAATATTTTGCCAGTCCCACAACAGTGGCGACAGAAAAGATTCGAGAATTTTGTTCTCACCATATCAACAGCGACAGAGTACTCGAAAAAATACACAAACTCAACGCGTTTCCACAGCAGTGTTGAACGAGAAATTATCTGGTATTAATACATTAGTGATTTAAACGCAACACCCAGCGTCTATATAAAAAAAAAATATTCAAATACCATTGCATTAACGAATAGCGATTCGACATCTACGGAATATTAAAGTCTGTCCAAAAACATTACGAGAACGATTTCTACACACACACACACAGGAAAAAAAAAACAGTTGTTCATAAAACAAACTGACAATACAAGAGCAAGAACTACCATTGTACTCAAGTTTTCGAAAAAAACTATCAAAAATTTTTTTTATGTAACTGAGTTGAACTCAGGCATAAAATTATTCCCCCCTCAAATTCACTGAGGTGAGTTTTTTTTTTTTGTAAAAAAAAAAAAAAAAAAAAAAAATAAATAATAAGTGTGGTGAAAAATTATTCAATTACGTTAAAATTAATGGAACAACAGAAAAAAAAAAAAACACACATAATTAGTTTAACTTTTGTTTGTCTAATTGTTGTTATTTTTTTTGTAAAAAAAAAAAAAAAAAAACCTATCAAGATTTTTTTGTGTCCTTCCTCTTGGTACACGGGTTTCAAAGCAACAAAAAAAATTCGCTGTCATTTTTTAAATATGGAAGATTTTCAAAAATAGTTGCCCAAATGTTAAAACTAAATTTGGATCAGCAACAAAAATCAGAAGAAAGACAACAACAACTATTTTTGGAATTACATAAACAACAAATGGAATTCCAAAAAATTACGCTTCAGAATGCTGAACTACAACAGAAACAACTTAAAGAATTACTTGTAAATGCATTAAAAGTCTCAAACTCTGAAAAAGATACAATATTCTCCCAGAGTATAATCTACAATTCAATGGAAACCTTTGAATACGTACCAGAGAAAGACAAAACGTTCCAAGCTTTTTACAGGCGCTACAAAGATATTTTCAACGTAGACTGTGAACAATGGGCCAGTAAAAAAAGGTACGTCTACTATTGAGAAAACTGGGAACTACAGAACATAGTAGGTTCATAGATTTCATACTACCCAAGAAAACCAAACACTTGGATTTTTCAGAGACTATTAAGCTCCTATCGGAACTATTGGGGCCTAACACAACCTTGTTCCATAAACGTTGGAAATGCCTGAACACAGTCAAAAACAACCAGCAAGATTTTCTAATGTTTGCAGCATTGGTAAACAAGCTATGTAATGATTTTTAAACTAGCTGAACTGACTGCCGATGATTTTAAGTGCTTGATTTTCGCACAAGGTCTAGTATCAGCAGAAGACGCCAAAGTCAGACGACGGGTACTGACCAAGCTTGAGAACGAACAAGGATTGACTCTCCAAAAACTGGCAGAGGACTGTCAAAGAAGTAATATCTGTAAAGTGTGACTCAAACACTATCGAGGAATCAGGTATGGCTCAGATTAATAAAATCAGAAGCAAGTCTACCTCCTATTCCCCTCAAAAAGACAAAAGGCAAATCTCATGTCCTAAATTCCGCAGTAACCAAAACCCAAATAGGTTAAAGAAACCGCCCGGACCATGTTAAAATTGTGGTAAATGGCATTGGATGAAATTCTGTCCAATTAAGAACAAAAAATATTGCAAAAATTGCAATAAAAGTGGACATACTTTAACTTCGTGCTGGTACAACAACAGAACGAGAAAACCAAAAATAAAATTAGGCAAGCTGAATCTGACGATATTGTCGATAGGAATTTAAGAAAATATGTAACTGTGGATATTTTCAATAAGTCCATTAAATTTCAGCTTGACTCAGGTTCTGATATTTCAACCATTAACTGGCGTATTTGGCGAAAATTAAACAAGCCGACCTTATTAAAAACGGATAAAACAGCAAAATCCATAACTGGCGAAAAGATTAACATTTTAGGCGAGGTAATATTTATAGTAACACTAAATGGAGTTACCAAAAAGCTCAAAGCCTACGTATTAAAAACTTCAGATAACTTATTTTGAACAGATTGGATAAAAATTCAATCTTTGGGATTGCCCAATGAGTACATTTTGTTGCAAGATACAAAGTACAACATCCAATTTGGTAAATCTCAAAAGGAACTCAAACAACAATTTCCCCAGGTTTTTCTGGCGGCCTTGGGAAATGTACTAAAATGAAAGCTAAGTTCAAGGTGAAGGACGGTGCACAACCGGTATTCAAAAAGAAACGGAATGTCCCTTTCGCTGCTCTAGAACAAATCAACAAAGAGTTAGATAGACTCGAACAAGCAGGTATTCTGTCAAAACAGATTTCAGCGAGTGGGCAGCACCTACGGTCTACGTAAAAAAGAAGTCCAATCAAATACGAGTATGCGCAGATTTTTCCACAGGGTTAAACGATGCCTTGCAAGATCACCACTATCCTCTCCCAAGCCCTGAAGAAATTTTCAATAAACTCAATGGTGGAAAATTTTTTTAAAATCGACTTCTCGGACGCATACCTTCAGATAGAGGTGGAAGAAGAAAGTTCCAAATTGCTCTGCATAAACACCCATAGAGGGTTGTACAAATACAACAGACTGGGTTTTGGAGTAAAGGTTGCGCCTGCAATTTTCCAGCAGGTCATGGATGCCATGCTGGGCGACCTTGACTACGCAACATCCCATTTGGATGATATACTGGTTACCAGTAAAACTATGGCAGAGCACCGGAACCATATAATAAACGTATTAGAAAAGATACAAGAATACGGTTTTTAAGGTTAAGGAGGAAAAGTGTGATTTTTTCTTACCAGAGATTAAATACTTAGGTCACATTATAAATAAAGATGGTCGTCGTCCGGATCCAGAAAGAGCCAATGCAATCAGAAACATGCTGTCCCGAGATAACGTTCAAGCGTTACAAAGCTTCCCTCGGCCTAGCTAACTTTTACCAAGGGTTCATTAAGAACATGCAAAATTTGAGAGGGCCTTTCAACCAACTTTTAAAAAGGACAAACCATGGTCATGGACCCCGGAATGCCAAGACTCATTTGAGAAGATCAAGAAAACTCTTACTTCAGACCTCTCCCTCACCCATTACGACCCTAGTCTCGACATCATAGTCGCAAGTGATGCAAGCTCGTACGGCATTGGTGCTTGCATTTTACATAAACTGCCAGATGGTTCGCGAAAAGCTGTGGCTCACGCATCAAGATCTCTACTTCCAGCTGAGAAACAATATTCCCAAATAGAGAAAGAGGCTCTAGGGTTAAATTTCCCTGTGACAAAGTTTCACAGATATCTACATGGTAGACGGTTCATACTGCAGACGGACCATAAACCTCTAATTACAATTTTGGTTCTGAAAAAGGTCTGCCAGTCTATACTGCAAATAGATAACTTCGTTGGGAACGATTCTCTTAAACTATAATTTCAAGATAGAGTTCCTAACATCTAAAAATATTTGCCATGCAGACAGTTTATCGCGACTCATTCAAAAAAAATACTTTGAAGACTCCATAATTGCTACTCTAAGGACAAATTGTGAAATCAAAAACATGATCGTGAGTACCATAAGAGAGCTCCCAGTTACTTTTGGCTGACATTAAAAGGGGGTCTCGAGAGGATGAATTCATTCAATCCATAAAATAAAAAATTCGCAAACAAAGACCCAAAAGGTGCCGGGAAGTTTTCTCCCTCTGCGATGATGTCCTTATACAATATACAATGATTCAAATAGCCTGCAAAGAAAAATCTTCAGGGATTTTCACATGGGACATCCGAGGAAGAACTGTACGAAAAGCCTCATGCGCTGCTATGTTTATTGGCCAAACATGGACAAGGACATAGCAGACATGATAGAATCATGCAAAGGATGCGCTTGCAGCAAAAGCTCCAACCACTACGTGCCAAACACAAACCATCCATGGCAAAAGAATTCATATCGATTTTTCAGGGCCTATAGACAACATGTACTACCTCATTGTTGTGGATAGTCACTCAAAATGGCCTGAGGTCCCTACAATGCAAAAGACCAACTTCAAACTGCATGATCGGATTTCTACACGAGCTATTCGCGCGTTTTGGCGTGGTAGATTGTGTAGTTACAGATAATGGCACTCAATTCACATCAAGTGAATTTAGAGACTTCTGCAAGTCATATCAGGTGGACTACATTACAACGCCTCAGTACCACCCCTAGGTCGAATGGCCAGGCAGAAAGTTTCGTGGACACATTAAAAGGGATATAAAAAAGGCACTAGGCGCACCGACAGATAGAGCATTGCAACAGTTTCTGCATGTGTATCGGATAAATCCTAATCCGAACACGCCTATGGGAAGCTCGCCTGCAGAAACAATGTTCGCAAGGAAAATAAAGTCTGTCTTCGACAAACATATTCCACGGCAAGCAAAGTTAAAAAAACCGTATCGCCTCATAAAAAATATTTTAATCCTGGCGATAAAGTCTTTTCAAGGCTTACAAAAAACAATATAACATTCTGGGACCCTAAAACAAAGAATTGGCGAACTGGTCTATATTGTCCAAGGACAGAAAAACATTCACAAACGCCATTGGAACCAGCTCAGAAAATGCCGTTTGAAGGAATCGGATGAATCACTACAATCAACGTTAAACATACTAGCTTCAAAATATAAATAACTGTTTGGAAACATTAGAAAATCAATGAAATTATTGAAAATCGATATGCAATCAATCGAAATGTATTGATTTTAACTAGTTTCATAACGTTTTTACAAAGTGATATTATAAATTTTAAGTTTTTTTACTAAGTTTTGAAATACATAAATTTTACATTAAAAATCAACGTGTTTTGACTACTTTTTCAACGTTAAACATACTAGCTTCAAAATATAAATAACTGTTTGGAAACATTAGAAAATCAATGAAATTATTGAAAATCGATATGCAATCAATCGAAATGTATTGATTTTAACTAGTTTCATAAGTTTTTACAAAGTGATATTATAAATTTTAAGTTTTACTAAGTTTTGAAATACATAAGGATTTACATGAAAAAAATCAACGTGTTTTGACTACTTTTTCAACGTTAAACATACTAGCTTCAAAATATAAATAACTGTTTGGAAACATTAGAAAATCAAAAATCAATGAAATTATTGAAAATCGATATGCAATCAATCGAAATGTATTGATTTTACATTAAAAACTAGTTTCACTTTTTAAGTTTTTACAAAATATAAATAAAGAAACATTGATATTATAAATTTTAAGTTTTACTAAGTTTTGAAATACATAAGGTTTTACATTAAAAATCAACGTGTTTTGACTACTTTTTCAACGTTAAACATACTAGCTTCAAAATATAAATAACTGTTTGGAAACATTAGAAAATCAATGAAATTATTGAAAATCGATATGCAATCAATCGAAATGTATTGATTTTAACTAGTTTCATAAGTTTTTACAAAGTGATATTATAAATTTTAAGTTTTACTAAGTTTTGAAATACATAAGGATTTACATGCAAAATCAACGTGTTTTGACTACTTTTTCAACGTTAAACATACTAGCTTCAAAATATAAATAACTGTTTGGAAACATTAGAAAATCAATGAAATTATTGAAAATCGATATGCAATCAATCGAAATGTATTGATTTTAACTAGTTTCATAAGATTTTACAAAGTGATATTATAAATTTTAAGTTTTACTAAGTTTTGAAATACATAAGGATTTACATGCAAAAACAACGTGTTTTGACTACTTTTTCAACGTTAAACATACTAGCATCAAAATATAAATAACTCTTTGGAAACATTAGAAAATCAATGAAATTATTGAAAATCGATATGCAATCAATCGAAATGTATTGATTTTAACTAGTTTCATAAGTTTTTACAAAGTGATATTATAAATTTTAAGTTTTTAAAGTTTTGAAATACATAAGGATTTACATGCAAAATCAACGTGTTTTGACTACTTTTTTCAACGTTAAACATACTACAAAATATAAATAACTGTTTGGAAACATTAGAAAATCAATGAAATTTTGAAAACATATGCAAAATCAAGTTTCATAAGTTTTTACAAAGTGATAATAAATTTTTACGAAAGTTTCATTTTTTGACTAACTACTTTTTCAACGTTAAACATACTAAGTTTTCAAAATATACATTAAAAATACGTGTTTTGACTACTTTTTCAACGTTAAACATTAGAAAATATAAATGAAAATTAGAAAATCAATGAAATTATTGAAAATCGATATGCAATCAATCGAAATGTATTGATTTTAACTAGTTTCATAAGTTTTTACAAAGTGATATTATAAATTTTAAGTTTTATTAAGTTTTGCAATACATAAGGTTTTACATGAAAAATCAACGTGTTTTGACTACTTTTTCAACGTTAAACATACTAGCTTCAAAATATAAATAACTGTTTGGAAACATTAGAAAATCAATGAAATTATTGAAAATCGATATGCAATCAATCGAAATGTATTGATTTTAACTAGGTTCATAAGTTTTTAAAAAAGTGATATTATAAATTTTAAGTTTTACTAAGTTTTGAAATACATAAGGATTTACATGCAAAATCAACGTGTTTTGACTACTTTTTCAACGTTAAACATACTAGCTTCAAAATATAAATAACTGTTTGGAAACATTAGAAAATCAATGAAATTATTGAAAATCGATATGCAATCAATCGAAATGTATTGATTTTAACTAGTTTCATAAGTTTTTACAAAGTGATATTATAAATTTTAAGTTTTACTAAGTTTTGAAATACATAAGGATTTACATGCAAAATCAACGTGTTTTGACTACTTTTTCAACGTTAAACATACTAGCTTCAAAATATAAATAACTGTTTGGAAACATTAGAAAATCAATGAAATTATTGAAAATCGATATGCAATCAATCGAAATGTATTGATTTTAACTAGTTTCATAAGTTTTTTACAAAGTGATATTATAAATTTTAAGTTTTACTAAGTTTTGAAATACATAAGGATTTACATGCAAAATCAACGTGTTTTGACTACTTTTTCAACGTTAAACATACTAGCTTCAAAAATATAAATAACTGTTTGGAAACATTAGAAAATCAATGAAATTATTGAAAATCGATATGCAATCAATCGAAATGTATTGATTTTAACTAGTTTCATAAGTTTTTACAAAGTGATATTATAAATTTTAAGTTTTACTAAGTTTTGAAATACATAATTTACATGAAAAATCAACGTGTTTTGACTACTTTTTCAACGTTAAACATACTAGCTTCAAAATATAAATAACTGTTTGGAAACATTAGAAAATCAATGAAATTATTGAAATATGCAATCAATCGAAATGTATTGATTTTAACTAGTTTCATAAGTTTTTACAAAGTGATATTATAAATTTTAAGTTTTACTAAGTTTTGAAATACATAAGGTTTTACATGCAAAATCAACGTGTTTTGACTACTTTTTCAACGTTAAACATACTAGCTTCAAAATATAAATAACTGTTTGGAAACATTAGAAAATCAATGAAATTATTGAAAATCGATATGCAATCAATCGAAATGTATTGATTTTAACTAGTTTCATAAGTTTTTACAAAGTGATATTATAAATTTTAAGTTTTACTAAGTTTTGAAATACATAAGGTTTTTTACATGCAAAATCAACGTGTTTTGACTACTTTTTCAACGTTAAACATACTAGCTTCAAAATATAAATAACTGTTTGGAAACATTAGAAAATCAATGAAATTATTGAAAATCGATATGCAATCAATCGAAATGTATTGATTTTAACTAGTTTCATAAGTTTTTACAAAGTGATATTATTTATTATAAATTTTAAGTTTTACTAAGTTTTGAAATACATAAGGATTTACATGCAAAAAAATCAACGTGTTTTGACTACTTTTTCAACGTTAAACATACTAGCTTCAAAATATAAATAACTGTTTGGAAACATTAGAAAATCAATGAAATTATTGAAAATCGATATGCAATCAATCGAAATGTATTGATTTTAACTAGTTTCATAAGTTTTTACAAAGTGATATTATAAATTTTAAGTTTTATTAAGTTTTGCAATACATAAGGTTTTACATGAAAAATCAACGTGTTTTGAAATTTTTCAACGTTAAAAACATACTAGCTTCAAAAATAAATAACTGTTTGGAAACATTAGAAAATCAATGAAATTTTGAAAATCGATATGCAATCAATCGAAATGTATTGATTTTTAGTTTCATAAGTTTTTACAAAGTGATATTATAAATTTTAAGTTTTACTAAGTTTTGCAATACATAAGGTTTTACATTAAAAATCAACGTGTTTTGACTACTTTTTCAACGTTAAACATACTAGCTTCAAAATATAAATAACTGTTTGGAAACATTAGAAAATCAATGAAATTATTGAAAATCGATATGCAATCAATCGAAATGTATTGATTTTAACTAGTTTCATAAGTTTTTACAAAGTGATATTATAAATTTTAAGTTTTACTAAGTTTTGAAATACATAAGGATTTACATGCAAAATCAACGTGTTTTGACTACTTTTTCAACGTTAAACATACTAGCTTCTAAATATAAATAACTGTTTGGAAACATTAGAAAATCAATGAAATTATTGAAAATCGATATGCAATCAATCGAAATGTATTGATTTTAACTAGTTTCATAAGTTTTTACAAAGTGATATTATAAATTTTAAGTTTTACTAAGTTTTTACAAATTTTAACTACATAAGTTTTTACAAAGTGATATTATAAATTTTAAGTTTTACAGTTTTGAAATACAAAATCAACGTGTTTTGACTACTTTTTCAACGTTAAACATACTAGCTTCAAAATATAAATAACTGTTTGGAAACATTAGAAAATCAATGAAATTATTGAAAATCGATATGCAATCAATCGAAATGTATTGATTTTAACTAGTTTCATAAGTTTTTACAAAGTGATATTATAAATTTTAAGTTTTACTAAGTTTTGCAATACATAAGGTTTTACATGCAAAAAATCAACGTGTTTTGACTACTTTTTCAACGTTAAACATACTAGCTTCAAAATATAAATAACTGTTTGGAAACATTAGAAAATCAATGAAATTATTGAAAATCGATATGCAATCAATCGAAATGTATTGATTTTAACTAGTTTCATAAGTTTTTACAAAGTGATATTATAAATTTTAAGTTTTACTAAGTTTTGAAATACATAAGGATTTACATGCAAAATCAACGTGTTTTGACTACTTTTTCAACGTTAAACATACTAGCTTCAAAATATAAATAACTGTTTTGAAACATTAGAAAATCAGTGAAATTATTGAAAATCGATATGCAATCGAACATTAGAAAATCAATGAAATTATTGAAAATCGATTGCAATCAATCGAAATTATTGATTTTAACTAGTTTCATAAGTTTTTACAAAGTGATATTATAAATTTTAAGTTTTACTAAGTTTTGAAATACATAAGGTTTTATAAAAAATCAACGTGTTTTGACTACTTTTTCAACGTTAAACATAAAGCTTCAAAATATAAATAACTGTTTGGAAACATTAGAAAATCAATGAAATTATTGAAAATCGATATGCAATCAATCGAAATGTATTGATTTTAACTAGTTTCATAAGTTTTTACAAAGTGATATTATAAATTTTAAGTTTTACTAAGTTTTGAAAAATACATAAGGTTTTACATGCAAAATCAACGTGTTTTGACTACTTTTTCAACGTTAAACATACTAGCTTCAAAATATAAATAACTGTTTGGAAACATTAGAAAATCAATGAAATTATTGAAAATCGATATGCAATCAATCGAAAAATGTATTGATTTTAACTAGTTTCATAAGTTTTTACAAAGTGATATTATAAATTTTAAGTTTTATTAAGTTTTGCAATACATAAGGTTTTACATGAAAAATCAACGTGTTTTGACTACTTTTTCAACGTTAAACATACTAGCTTCAAAATATAAATAACTGTTTGGAAACATTAGAAAATCAATGAAATTATTGAAAATCGATATGCAATCAATCGAAATGTATTGATTTTAACTAGTTTCATAAGTTTTTACAAAGTGATATTATAAATTTTAAGTTTTACTAAGTTTTGCAATACATAAGGTTTTACATGCAAAATCAACGTGTTTTGACTACTTTTTCAACGTTAAACATACTAGCTTCAAAATATAAATAACTGTTTGGAAACATTAGAAAATCAATGAAATTATTGAAAATCGATATGCAATCAATCGAAATGTATTGATTTTAACTAGTTTCATAAGTTTTTACAAAGTGATATTATAAATTTTAAGTTTTACTAAGTTTTTTGAAAAATACATAACTTTTTTTGCAAAATCAACGTGTTTGACTACTTTTTCAACGTTAAACATACTAGCTTCAAAATATAAATAACTGTTTGGAAACATTAGAAAATCAATGAAATTATTGAAAATCGATATGCAATCAATCGAAATGTATTGATTTTAACTAGTTTCATAAGTTTTTACAAAGTGATATTATAAATTTTAAGTTTTACTAAGTTTTAAATTTTAGTTTAACTAAGTTTTGAAATACACAAAAATGCAAAACGTGTTTTGACTACTTTTTCAACGTTAAACATACTAGCTTCAAAATATAAATAACTGTTTGGAAACATTAGAAAATCAATGAAATTATTGAAAATCGATATGCAATCAATCGAAATGTATTGATTTTAACTAGTTTCATAAGTTTTTACAAAGTGATATTATAAATTTTAAGTTTTACTAAGTTTTGAAATACATAAGGTTTTACATGCAAAATCAACGTGTTTTGACTACTTTTTCAACGTTAAACATACTAGCTTCAAAATATAAATAACTGTTTGGAAACATTAGAAAATCAATGAAATTATTGAAAATCGATATGCAATCAATCGAAATGTATTGATTTTAACTAGTTTCATAAGTTTTACAAAGTGATATTATAAATTTTAAGTTTTACTAAGTTTTGAAATACATAAGGTTTTACATGCAAAATCAACGTGTTTTGACTACTTTTTCAACGTTAAACATACTAGCTTCAAAATATAAATAACTGTTTGGAAACATTAGAAAATCAATGAAATTATTGAAAATCGATATGCAATCAATCGCAAAAAATGTATTGATTTTAACTAGTTTCATAAGTTTTTACAAAGTGATATTATAAATTTTAAGTTTTACTAAGTTTTGAAATACATAAGGATTTACATACAAAAATCAACGTGTTTTGACTACTTTTTCAACGTTAAACATACTAGCTTCAAAATATAAATAACTGTTTGGAAACATTAGAAAATCAATGAAATTATTGAAAATCGATATGCAATCAATCGAAATGTATTGATTTTAACTAGTTTCATAAGTTTTTACAAAGTGATATTATAAATTTTAAGTTTTATTAAGTTTTGCAATACATAAGGTTTTACATGAAAAATCAACGTGTTTTGACTACTTTTTCAACGTTAAACATACTAGCTTCAAAATATAAATAACTGTTTGGAAACATTAGAAAATCAATGAAATTATTGAAAATCGATATGCAATCAATCGAAATGTATTGATTTTAACTAGTTTCATAAGTTTTTACAAAGTGATATTATAAATTTTAAGTTTTACTAAGTTTTGAAATACATAAGGATTTACATAAAAATCAACGTGTTTTGACTACTTTTTCAACGTTAAACATACTAGCTTCAAAATATAAATAACTGTTTGGAAACATTAGAAAATCAATGAAATTATTGAAAATCGATATGCAATCAATCGAAATGTATTGATTTTAACTAGTTTCATAAGTTTTTACAAAGTGATATTATAAATTTTAAGTTTTACTAAGTTTTGAAATACATAAGGTTTTACATGCAAAATCAACGTGTTTTGACTACTTTTTCAACGTTAAACATACTAGCTTCAAAATATAAATAACTGTTTGGAAACATTAGAAAATCAATGAAATTATTGAAAATCGATATGCAATCAATCGAAATGTATTGATTTTAACTAGTTTCATAAGTTTTTACAAAGTGATATTATAAATTTTAAGTTTTACTAAGTTTTGAAATACATAAGGATTTACATGCAAAATCAACGTGTTTTGACTACTTTTTCAACGTTAAACATACTAGCTTCAAAATATAAATAACTGTTTGGAAACATTAGAAAATCAATGAAATTATTGAAAATCGATATGCAATCAATCGAAATGTATTGATTTTTTAACTAGTTTCATAAGTTTTTACAAAGTGATATTATAAATTTTAAGTTTTACTAAGTTTTGCAATACATAAGGTTTTACATGAAAAATCAACGTGTTTTGACTACTTTTTCAACGTTAAACATACTAGCTTCAAAATATAAATAACTGTTTGGAAACATTAGAAAATCAATGAAATTATTGAAAATCGATATGCAATCAATCGAAATGTATTGATTTTAACTAGTTTCATAAGTTTTTACAAAGTGATATTATAAATTTTAAGTTTTACTAAGTTTTGAAATACATAAGGATTTACATGCAAAATCAACGTGTTTTGACTACTATTTTTTTCAACGTTAAACATACTAGCTTCAAAATATAAATAACTGTTTGGAAACATTAGAAAATCAATGAAATTATTGAAAATCGATATGCAATCAATCGAAATGTATTGATTTTAACTAGTTTCATAAGTTTTTACAAAGTGATATTATAAATTTTAAGTTTTACTAAGTTTTGAAATACATAAGGATTTACATGCAAAATCAACGTGTTTTGACTACTTTTTCAACGTTAAACATACTAGCTTCAAAATATAAATAACTGTTTGGAAACATTAGAAAATCAATGAAATTATTGAAAATCGATATGCAATCAATCGAAATGTATTGATTTTAACTAGTTTCATAAGTTTTTACAAAGTGATATTATAAATTTTAAGTTTTACTAAGTTTTGAAATACATAAGGTTTTTACATGCAAAATCAACGTGTTTTGACTACTTTTTCAACGTTAAACATACTAGCTTCAAAATATAAATAACTGTTTGGAAACATTAGAAAATCAATGAAATTATTGAAAATCGATATGCAATCAATCGAAATGTATTGATTTTAACTAGTTTCATAAGTTTTTACAAAGTGATATTATAAATTTTAAGTTTTACTAAGTTTTGAAATACATAAGGTTTTACATGCAAAATCAACGTGTTTTGACTACTTTTTCAACGTTAAACATACTAGCTTCAAAAAATATAAATAACTGTTTGGAAACATTAGAAAATCAATGAAATTATTGAAAATCGATATGCAATCAATCGAAATGTATTGATTTTAACTAGTTTCATAAGTTTTTACAAAGTGATATTATAAATTTTAAGTTTTACTAAGTTTTGAAATACATAATTTTTACATGCAAAAAATCAACGTGTTTTGACTACTTTTTCAACGTTAAACATACTAGCTTCAAAATATAAATAACTGTTTGGAAACATTAGAAAATCAATGAAATTATTGAAAATCGATATGCAATCAATCGAAATGTATTGATTTTAACTAGTTTCATAAGTTTTTTTTACAAAGTGATATTATAAATTTTAAGTTTTACTAAGTTTTGAAATACATAAGGTTTTACATTAAAAAATCAACGTGTTTTGACTACTTTTTTCAACGTTAAACATACTAGCTCAAAAATATAAATAACTGTTTGGAAACATTAGAAAATCAATGAAATTATTGAAAATCGATATGCAATCAATCGAAATGTATTGATTTTAACTAGTTTCATAAGTTTTTACAAAGTGATATTATAAATTTTAAGTTTTACTAAGTTTTGAAATACATGAAAATAAGTTTTGACTACTTTTTTTTAAACATGCTTCAAAAAAATCAACGTGTTTTGACTACTTTTTCAACGTTAAACATACTAGGTTTTCAAAAAAATATAAATAACTGTTTGGAAACATTAGAAAATCAATGAAATTATTGAAAATCGATATGCAATCAATCGAAATGTATTGATTTTAACTAGTTTCATAAGTTTTTACAAAGTGATATTATAAATTTTAAGTTTTACTAAGTTTTTTGAAATACATAAGGTTTTACATGCAAAAAAATCAACGTGTTTTGACTACTTTTTCAACGTTAAACATACTAGCTTCAAAATATAAATAACTGTTTGGAAACATTAGAAAATCAATGAAATTATTGAAAATCGATATGCAATCAATCGAAATGTATTGATTTTAACTAGTTTCATAAGTTTTTACAAAGTGATATTATAAATTTTAAGTTTTACTAAGTTTTGAAATACATAAGGATTTACATTCAAAAAATATAAAAATCAACGTGTTTTGACTACTTTTTCAACGTTAAACATACTAGCTTCAAAATATAAATAACTGTTTGGAAACATTAGAAAATCAATGAAATTATTGAAAATCGATATGCAATCAATCGAAATGTATTGATTTTAACTAGTTTCATAAGTTTTTACAAAGTGATATTATAAATTTTAAGTTTTATTAAGTTTTGCAATACATAAGGTTTTACATGAAAAATCAACGTGTTTTGACTACTTTTTCAACGTTAAACATACTAGCTTCAAAATATAAATAACTGTTTGGAAACATTAGAAAATCAATGAAATTATTGAAAATCGATATGCAATCAATCGAAATGTATTGATTTTAACTAGTTTCATAAGTTTTTACAAAGTGATATTATAAATTTTAAGTTTTACTAAGTTTTGAAAAATACAAGGTTTTACATGCAAAATCAACGTGTTTTGACTACTTTTTCAACGTTAAACATACTAGCTTCAAAATATAAATAACTGTTTGGAAACATTAGAAAATCAATGAAATTATTGAAAATCGATATGCAATCAATCGAAATGTATTGATTTTAACTAGTTTCATAATTTTTTTACAAAGTGATATTATAAATTTTAAGTTTTACTAAGTTTTGAAATACATAAGGTTTTACATGCAAAATCAACGTGTTTTGACTACTTTTTCAACGTTAAACATACTAGCTTCAAAATATAAATAACTGTTTGGAAACATTAGAAAATCAATGAAATTATTGAAAATCGATATGCAATCAATCGAAATGTATTGATTTTAACTAGTTTCAAGTTTTTTTTACAAAGTGATATTATAAATTTTAAGTTTTACTAAGTTTTGAAATACATAAGGTTTTACATGCAAAATCAACGTGTTTTGACTACTTTTTCAACGTTAAACATACTAGCTTCAAAATATAAATAACTGTTTGGAAACATTAGAAAATCAATGAAATTATTGAAAATCGATATGCAATCAATCGAAATGTATTGATTTTAACTAGTTTCATAAGTTTTTACAAAGTGATATTATAAATTTTAAGTTTTACTAAGTTTTTTGAAATACATAAGGTTTTACATGAAAAATCAAACGTGTTTTGACTACTTTTTCAACGTTAAACATATACTAGCTTCAAAATATAAATAACTGTTGGAAACATTAGAAAATCAATGAAATTATTGAAAATCGATATGCAATCAATCGAAATGTATTGATTTTAACTAGTTTCATAAGTTTTTACAAAGTGATATTATAAATTTTAAGTTTTACTAAGTTTTTGAAATACATAAGGTTTTACATGCAAAATCAACGTGTTTTGACTACTTTTTCAACGTTAAACATACTAGCTTCAAAATATAAATAACTGTTTGGAAACATTAGAAAATCAATGAAATTGAAAATTGAAAATCGATATGCAATCAATCGAAATGTATTGATTTTAACTAGTTTCATAAGTTTTTACAAAGTGATATTATAAATTTTACATAAAATTTACGAGTTAAGTTTTTTTTACATGCAAAATCAACGTGTTTTGACTACTTTTTCAACGTTAAACATAAGCTTCAAAATATAAATAACTGTTTGGAAACATTAGAAAATCAATGAAATTATTGAAAATCGATATGCAATCAATCGAAATGTATTGATTTTAACTAGTTTCATAAGTTTTTACAAAAGTGATATTATAAATTTTAAGTTTTACTAAGTTTTGAAATACATAAGGATTTACATGCAAAATCAACGTGTTTTGACTACTTTTTCAACGTTAAACATACTAGCTTCAAAATATAAATAACTGTTTGGAAACATTAGAAAATCAATGAAATTATTGAAAATCGATATGCAATCAATCGAAATGTATTGATTTTAACTAGTTTCATAAGTTTTTACAAAGTGATATTATAAATTTTAAGTTTTATTAAGTTTTGCAATACATAAGGTTTTAAAAATCAACGTGTTTTGACTACTTTTTCAACGTTAAACATACTAGCTTCTAAATATAAATAACTGTTTGGAAACATTAGAAAATCAATGAAATTATTGAAAATCGATATGCAATCAATCGAAATGTATTGATTTTAACTAGTTTCATAAGTTTTTACAAAGTGATATTATAAATTTTAAGTTTTACTAAGTTTTGAAATACATAAACATGCAAAATCAACGTGTTTTGACTACTTTTTTTCAACGTTAAACATAGCTTCAAAATATAAATAACTGTTTGGAAACATTAGAAAATCAATGAAATTATTGAAAATCGATATGCAATCAATCGAAATGTATTGATTTTAACTAGTTTCATAAGTTTTTACAAAGTGATATTATAAATTTTAAGTTTTACTAAGTTTTGAAATACATAAGGTTTTTTACATGCAAAATCAACGTGTTTTGACTACTTTTTTCAACGTTAAACATACTAGCTTCAAAATATAAATAACTGTTTGGAAACATTAGAAAATCAATGAAATTATTGAAAATCGATATGCAATCAATCGAAATGTATTGATTTTAACTAGTTTCATAAGTTTTTACAAAGTGATATTATAAATTTTAAGTTTTACTAAGTTTTGAAATACATAAGTTTTACATGCAAAATCAACGTGTTTTGACTACTTTTTCAACGTTAAACATACTAGCTTCAAAATATAAATAACTGTTTGGAAACATTAGAAAATCAATGAAATTATTGAAAATCGATATGCAATCAATCGAAATGTATTGATTTTAACTAGTTTCATAGTTTTTACAAAGTGATATTATAAATTTTAAGTTTTATTAAGTTTTGCAATACATAAGGTTTTACATGAAAAATCAACGTGTTTTGACTACTTTTTCAACGTTAAACATACTAGCTTCAAAATATAAATAACTGTTTGGAAACATTAGAAAATCAATGAAATTATTGAAAATCGATATGCAATCAATCGAAATGTATTGATTTTAACTAGTTTCATAAGTTTTTACAAAGTGATATTATAAATTTTAAGTTTTACTAAGTTTTGAAATACATAAGGTTTTTATTAAAAATCACGTGTTTTAAGTTTTGAAAACATAAGTTTTACTAAGTTTTTTTACATGCAAAATCAACGTTTTGACTACTTTTTCAACGTTAAACATACTAGCTTCAAAATATAAATAACTGTTTGGAAACATTAGAAAATCAATGAAATTATTGAAAATCGATATGCAATCAATCGAAATGTATTGATTTTAACTAGTTTCATAAGTTTTTACAAAGTGATATTATAAATTTTAAGTTTTACTAAGTTTTGAAATACATAAGGTTTTACATGCAAAATCAACGTGTTTTGACTACTTTTTTTCAACGTTAAACATACTAGCTTCAAAAATAATAAACTGTTTGGAAACATTAGAAAATCAATGAAATTATTGAAAATCGATATGCAATCAATCGAAATGTATTGATTTTAACTAGTTTCATAAGTTTTACAAAGTGATATTATAAATTTTAAGTTTTACTAAGTTTTGAAATACATAAGGATTTTTTACATTAAAAATCAACGTGTTTTGACTACTTTTTCAACGTTAAACATACTAGCTTCAAAATATAAATAACTGTTTGGAAACATTAGAAAATCAATGAAATTATTGAAAATCGATATGCAATCAATCGAAATGTATTGATTTTAACTAGTTTCATAAGTTTTTACAAAGTGATATTATAAATTTTAAGTTTTACTAAGTTTTGAAATACATAAGGTTTTACATGCAAAATCAACGTGTTTTGACTACTTTTTCAACGTTAAACATACTAGCTTCAAAAAATATAAATAACTGTTTGGAAACATTAGAAAATCAATGAAATTATTGAAAATCGATATGCAATCAATCGAAATGTATTGATTTTAACTAGTTTCATAAGTTTTTACAAAGTGATATTATAAATTTTAAGTTTTACTAAGTTTTGAAATACATAAGTTTTTACATGAAAAAATCAACGTGTTTTGACTACTTTTTCAACGTTAAACATAAGCTTCAAAATATAAATAACTGTTTGGAAACATTTTGAAATTATTGAAAATCGATATGCAATCAATCGAAATGTATTGATTTTAACTAGTTTTTTTACAAAGTGATATTATAAATTTTAAGTTTTACTAAGTTTTGAAATACATAAGTTTTTTAAAAATCAACGTGTTTTGACTACTTTTTCAACGTTAAACATACTAGCTTCAAAATATAAATAACTGTTTGGAAACATTAGAAAATCAATGAAATTATTGAAAATCGATATGCAATCAATCGAAATGTATTGATTTTAACTAGTTTCATAAGTTTTTACAAAGTGATATTATAAATTTTAAGTTTTACTAAGTTTTGCAATACATAAGGTTTTACATTAAAAATCAACGTGTTTTGACTACTTTTTCAACGTTAAACATACTAGCTTCAAAATATAAATAACTGTTTGGAAACATTAGAAAATCAATGAAATTATTGAAAATCGATATGCAATCAATCGAAATGTATTGATTTTAACTAGTTTCATAAGTTTTTACAAAGTGATATTATAAATTTTAAGTTTTACTAAGTTTTGAAATACATAAGGTTTTACATGAAAAATCAACGTGTTTTGACTACTTTTTCAACGTTAAACATACTAGCTTCAAAATATAAATAACTGTTTGGAAACATTAGAAAATCAATGAAATTATTGAAAATCGATATGCAATCAATCGAAATGTATTGATTTTAATTAGTTTCATAAGTTTTTACAAAGTGATATTATAAATTTTAAGTTTTACTAAGTTTTGCAATACATAAGGTTTTACATTAAAAATCAACGTGTTTTGACTACTTTTTCAACGTTAAACATACTAGCTTCAAAATATAAATAACTGTTTGGAAACATTAGAAAATCAATGAAATTATTGAAAATCGATATGCAATCAATCGAAATGTATTGATTTTAACTAGTTTCATAAGTTTTTACAAAGTGATATTATAAATTTTAAGTTTTATAAGTTTTGAAATAAGTTTTGACTACTTTTTCAAAATATAAATAACTGTTTGGAAACATTAGAAAACAATGAAATTATTGAAAAAAGTGATATTAGTTTAAATTTTAAGATTTTAAATTTTAAGTTTTTAAAATACATAAGGTTTTACATGAAAAATCAACGTGTTTTGACTACTTTTTCAACGTTAAACATACTAGCTTCAAAATATAAATAACTGTTTGGAAACATTAGAAAATCAATGAAATTATTGAAAATCGATATGCAATCAATCGAAATGTATTGATTTTAACTAGTTTCATAAGTTTTTACAAAGTGATATTATAAATTTTAAGTTTTACTAAGTTTTGAAATACATAAGGTTTTTACATGCAAAATCAACGTGTTTTGACTACTTTTTCAACGTTAAACATACTAGCTTCAAAATATAAATAACTGTTTGGAAACATTAGAAAATCAATGAAATTATTGAAAATCGATATGCAATCAATCGAAATGTATTGATTTTAACTAGTTTCATAAGTTTTTACAAAGTGATATTATAAATTTTAAGTTTTACTAAGTTTTGCAATACATAAGGTTTTACATAAAAAAATCAACGTGTTTTGACTACTTTTTCAACGTTAAACATACTAGCTTCAAAATATAAATAACTGTTTGGAAACATTAGAAAATCAATGAAATTATTGAAAATCGATATGCAATCAATCGAAATGTATTGATTTTAACTAGTTTCATAAGTTTTTACAAAGTGATATTATAAATTTTAAGTTTTACTAAGTTTTGAAATACATAAGGATTTACATGCAAAATCAACGTGTTTTGACTACTTTTTCAACGTTAAACATACTAGCTTCAAAATATAAATAACTGTTTGGAAACATTAGAAAATCAATGAAATTATTGAAAATCGATATGCAATCAATCGAAATGTATTGATTTTAACTAGTTTCATAAGTTTTTACAAAGTGATATTATAAATTTTAAGTTTTACTAAGTTTTGCAATACATAAGGTTTTACATTAAAAATCAACGTGTTTTGACTACTTTTTCAACGCTAGTATAGCTTCAAAATATAAATAACTGTTTGGAAACATTAGAAAATCAATGAAATTATTGAAAATCGATATGCAATCAATCGAAATGTATTGATTTTAACTAGTTTCATAAGTTTTTACAAAGTGATATTATAAATTTTAAGTTTTACTAAGTTTTGAAATACATAAGGATTTACATGCAAAATCAACGTGTTTTGACTACTTTTTCAACGTTAAACATACTAGCTTCAAAATATAAATAACTGTTTGGAAACATTAGAAAATCAATGAAATTATTGAAAATCGATATGCAATCAATCGAAATGTATTGATTTTAACTAGTTTCATAAGTTTTTACAAAGTGATATTATAAATTTTAAGTTTTACTAAGTTTTGCAATACATAAGGTTTTACATGAAAAAATCAACGTGTTTTGACTACTTTTTCAACGTTAAACATACTAGCTTCAAAATATAAATAACTGTTTGGAAACATTAGAAAATCAATGAAATTATTGAAAATCGATATGCAATCAATCGAAATGTATTGATTTTAACTAGTTTTTCATAAGTTTTTACATGCAAAAAAGTGATATTATAAATTTTAAGTTTTACTAAGTTTTGAAAAATACAATCGAAAGGATTTACATGCAAAATCAACGTGTTTTGACTACTTTTTCAACGTTAAACATACTAGCTTCAAAATATAAATAACTGTTTGGAAACATTAGAAAATCAATGAAATTATTGAAAATCGATATGCAATCAATCGAAATGTATTGATTTTAACTAGTTTCATAAGTTTTTTACAAAGTGATATTATAAATTTTAAGTTTTACTAAGTTTTGAAATACATAAGGTTTTACACAAAAAATCAACGTGTTTTGACTACTTTTTCAACGTTAAACATACTAGCTTCAAAATATAAATAACTGTTTGGAAACATTAGAAAATCAATGAAATTATTGAAAATCGATATGCAATCAATCGAAATGTATTGATTTTAACTAGTTTCATAAGTTTTTACAAAGTGATATTATAAATTTTAAGTTTTACTAAGTTTTGAAATACATAAGGTTTTACATGCAAAATCAACGTGTTTTGACTACTTTTTCAACGTTAAACATACTAGCTTCAAAATATAAATAACTGTTTGGAAACATTAGAAAATCAATGAAATTATTGAAAATCGATATGCAATCAATCGAAATGTATTGATTTTAACTAGTTTCATAAGTTTTTACAAAGTGATATTATAAATTTTAAGTTTTACTAAGTTTTGAAATACATAAGGTTTTTACATGTTTTACTAAAAATCAACGTGTTTTGACTACTTTTTCAACGTTAAACATACTAGCTTCAAAATATAAATAACTGTTTGGAAACATTAGAAAATCAATGAAATTATTGAAAATCGATATGCAATCAATCGAAATGTATTGATTTTAACTAGTTTCATAAGTTTTTACAAAGTGATATTATAAATTTTAAGTTTTACTAAGTTTTGAAATACATAAGGTTTTACATGCAAAATCAACGTGTTTTGACTACTTTTTTCAACGTTAAACATACTAGCTTCAAAATATAAATAACTGTTTGGAAACATTAGAAAATCAATGAAATTATTGAAAATCGATATGCAATCAATCGAAATGTATTGATTTTAACTAGTTTCATAGTTTTTTTACAAAGTGATATTATAAATTTTAAGTTTTACTAAGTTTTGAAATACATAAGGATTTACATGCAAAAAATCAACGTGTTTTGACTACTTTTTCAACGTTAAACATACTAGCTTCAAAATATAAATAACTGTTTGGAAACATTAGAAAATCAATGAAATTATTGAAAATCGATATGCAATCAATCGAAATGTATTGATTTTAACTAGTTTCATAAGTTTTTACAAAGTGATATTATAAATTTTAAGTTTTATTAAGTTTTGCAATACATAAGGTTTTACATAAAAATCAACGTGTTTTGACTACTTTTTCAACGTTAAACATACTAGCTTCTAAATATAAATAACTGTTTGGAAACATTAGAAAATCAATGAAATTATTGAAAATCGATATGCAATCAATCGAAATGTATTGATTTTAACTAGTTTCATAAGTTTTTACAAAGTGATATTATAAATTTTAAGTTTTACTAGTTTTTTGAATTTAATACAACGTGTTTTAAGATTTTATATAAAAATCAACGTGTTTTGACTACTTTTTCAACGTTAAACATAAACTAGTTTTTTAAGTTTGAAATACATAAAATTTACATGCAAAATCAACGTGTTTTGACTACTTTTTCAACGTTAAACATACTAAAATATAAATAACTGTTTGGAAACATTAGAAAATCAATGAAATTATTGAAAATCGATATGCAATCAATCGAAATGTATTGATTTTAACTAGTTTCATAAGTTTTTACAAAGTGATATTATAAATTTTAAGTTTTACTAAGTTTTGAAATACATAAGGTTTTACATGAAAAATCAACGTGTTTTGACTACTTTTTCAACGTTAAACATACTAGCTTCAAAATATAAATAACTGTTTGGAAACATTAGAAAATCAATGAAATTATTGAAAATCGATATGCAATCAATCGAAATGTATTGATTTTAACTAGTTTCATAAGTTTTTACAAAGTGATATTATAAATTTTAAGTTTTATTAAGTTTTGCAATACATAAGGTTTTACATGAAAAATCAACGTGTTTTGACTACTTTTTCAACGTTAAACATACTAGCTTCAAAATATAAATAACTGTTTGGAAACATTAGAAAATCAATGAAATTATTGAAAATCGATATGCAATCAATCGAAATGTATTGATTTTAACTAGTTTCATAAGTTTTTACAAAGTGATATTATAAATTTTAAGTTTTACTAAGTTTTGAAATACATAAGGATTTACATGAAAAATCAACGTGTTTTGACTACTTTTTCAACGTTAAACATACTAGCTTCAAAATATAAATAACTGTTTGGAAACATTAGAAAATCAATGAAATTATTGAAAATCGATATGCAATCAATCGAAATGTATTGATTTTAACTAGTTTCATAAGTTTTTACAAAGTGATATTATAAATTTTAAGTTTTACTAAGTTTTGAAATACATAAGGATTTTTACATTGAAAAAAATCAACGTGTTTTGACTACTTTTTCAACGTTAAACATACTAGCTTCAAAATATAAATAACTGTTTGGAAACATTAGAAAATCAATGAAATTATTGAAAATCGATATGCAATCAATCGAAATGTATTGATTTTAACTAGTTTCATAAGTTTTTACAAAGTGATATTATAAATTTTAAGTTTTACTAAGTTTTGAAATACATAAGGTTTTACATGCAAAATCAACGTGTTTTGACTACTTTTTCAACGTTAAACATACTAGCTTCAAAAAAATATAAATAACTGTTTGGAAACATTAGAAAATCAATGAAATTATTGAAAATCGATATGCAATCAATCGAAATGTATTGATTTTAACTAGTTTCATAAGTTTTTACAAAGTGATATTATAAATTTTAAGTTTTACTAAGTTTTGAAATACATAAGGATTTACATGCAAAATCAACGTGTTTTGACTACTTTTTCAACGTTAAACATACTAGCTTCAAAATATAAATAACTGTTTGGAAACATTAGAAAATCAATGAAATTATTGAAAATCGATATGCAATCAATCGAAATGTATTGATTTTAACTAGTTTCATAAGTTTTTACAAAGTGATATTATAAATTTTAAGTTTTATTAAGTTTTGCAATACATAAGGTTTTACATGAAAAATCAACGTGTTTTGACTACTTTTTCAACGTTAAACATACTAGCTTCAAAATATAAATAACTGTTTGGAAACATTAGAAAATCAATGAAATTATTGAAAATCGATATGCAATCAATCGAAATGTATTGATTTTAACTAGTTTCATAAGTTTTTACAAAGTGATATTATAAATTTTAAGTTTTACTAAGTTTTGAAATACATAAGGTTTTTACATGAAATTATTGAAAAATCAACGTGTTTTGACTACAAAGTGATATTTTTTCAACGTTAAACATACTAGCTTCAAAATATAAATAACTGTTTGGAAACATTAGAAAATCAATGAAATTATTGAAAATCGATATGCAATCAATCGAAATGTATTGATTTTAACTAGTTTCATAAGTTTTTACAAAGTGATATTTAAATTTTTAAAGTTTTTAAGTTTTACAAAATAAGTTTTTACTTTTTCAACGTTAAATACAAAATATAAATAAGGAAACATTTCAATGAAATTATTGAAAATCGAAAATCAATCGTGATTTTGACTAAGTTTTTTCAACGTTAAAGTTTTACTAAGTTTTGAAATATACAACGTGTTTTGACTACTTTTTCAAAATATAAATTCAACGTGTTTTGACTACTTTTTCAACGTTATAAATAACTGTTTGGAAACATTAGAAAATCAATGAAATTATTGAAAATCGATATGCAATCAATCGAAATGTATTGATTTTAACTAGTTTCATAAGTTTTTACAAAGTGATATTATAAATTTTAAGTTTTACTAAGTTTTGAAATACATAAGGTTTTACATAAAAAAATCAACGTGTTTTGACTACTTTTTCAACGTTAAACATACTAGCTTCAAAATATAAATAACTGTTTGGAAACATTAGAAAATCAATGAAATTATTGAAAATCGATATGCAATCAATCGAAATGTATTGATTTTAACTAGTTTCATAAGTTTTTACAAAGTGATATTATAAATTTTAAGTTTTACTAAGTTTTGAAATACATAAAGATTTACATGCAAAATCAACGTGTTTTGACTACTTTTTTTCAACGTTAAACATACTAGCTTCAAAATATAAATAACTGTTTGGAAACATTAGAAAATCAATGAAATTATTGAAAATCGATATGCAATCAATCGAAATGTATTGATTTTAACTAGTTTCATAAGTTTTTACAAAGTGATATTATAAATTTTAAGTTTTACTAAGTTTTGAAATACATAAGGTTTTACATGCAAAAATCAACGTGTTTTGACTACTTTTTCAACGTTAAACATAAGCTTCAAAATATAAATAACTGTTTGGAAACATTAGAAAATCAATGAAATTATTGAAAATCGATATGCAATCAATCGAAATGTATTGATTTTAACTAGTTTCATAAGTTTTTACAAAGTGATATTATAAATTTTAAGTTTTATTAAGTTTTGCAATACATAAGGTTTTACATGAAAAATCAACGTGTTTTGACTACTTTTTCAACGTTAAACATACTAGCTTCAAAATATAAATAACTGTTTGGAAACATTAGAAAATCAATGAAATTATTGAAAATCGATATGCAATCAATCGAAATGTATTGATTTTAACTAGTTTCATAAGTTTTTACAAAGTGATATTATAAATTTTAAGTTTTACTAAGTTTTGAAATACATAATTTTTACATGCAAAATCAACGTGTTTTGACTACTTTTTCAACGTTAAACATACTAGCTTCAAAATATAAATAACTGTTTGGAAACATTAGAAAATCAATGAAATTATTGAAAATCGATATGCAATCAATCGAAATGTATTGATTTTAACTAGTTTCATAAGATTTTTTTTACAGTTTTTACAGGATGATATTATAAATTTTAAGTTTTACTAAGTTTTGAAATACATAAGGGTTTTACATTAAAAATCAACGTGTTTTGACTATGTATTGATTTTTTTTCAACGTTAAACATACTAGCTTCAAAAATATAAATAACTGTTTGGAAACATTAGAAAATCAATGAAATTATTGAAAATCGATATGCAATCAATCGAAATGTATTGATTTTAACTAGTTTCATAAGTTTTTACAAAGTGATATTATAAATTTTAAGTTTTACTAAGTTTTGAAATACATAAGGATTTACATGAAAAATCAACGTGTTTTGACTACTTTTTCAACGTTAAACATACTAGCTTCAAAATATAAATAACTGTTTGGAAACATTAGAAAATCAATGAAATTATTGAAAATCGATATGCAATCAATCGAAATGTATTGATTTTAACTAGTTTCATAAGTTTTTACAAAGTGATATTATAAATTTTAAGTTTTACTAAGTTTTGCAATACATAAGGTTTTACATTAAAAATCAACGTGTTTTGACTACTTTTTCAACGTTAAACATACTAGCTTCAAAATATAAATAACTGTTTGGAAACATTAGAAAATCAATGAAATTATTGAAAATCGATATGCAATCAATCGAAATGTATTGATTTTAACTAGTTTCATAAGTTTTTACAAAGTGATATTATAAATTTTAAGTTTTACTAAGTTTTGAAATACATAAGGTTTTACATAAAAAAATCAACGTGTTTTGACTACTTTTTCAACGTTAAACATACTAGCTTCAAAATATAAATAACTGTTTGGAAACATTAGAAAATCAATGAAATTATTGAAAATCGATATGCAATCAATCGAAATGTATTGATTTTAACTAGTTTCATAAGTTTTTACAAAGTGATATTATAAATTTTAAGTTTTACTAAGTTTTGAAATACATAAGGATTTACATGCAAAATCAACGTGTTTTGACTACTTTTTCAACGTTAAACATACTAGCTTCAAAATATAAATAACTCTTTGGAAACAGAAAATCAATGAAATTATTGAAAATCGATATGCAATCAATCGAAATGTATTGATTTTTTAACTAGTTTCATAAGTTTTACAAAGTGATATTATAAATTTTAAGTTTTACTAAGTTTTGAAAAATACATAAGGACTACTTTTTTTTACATGCAAAAATCAACGTGTTTTGACTACTTTTTCAACGTTAAACATACTAGCTTCAAAATATAAATAACTGTTTGGAAACATTAGAAAATCAATGAAATTATTGAAAATCGATATGCAATCAATCGAAATGTATTGATTTTAACTAGTTTCATAAGTTTTTACAAAGTGATATTATAAATTTTAAGTTTTACTAAGTTTTGAAATACATAAGGATTTACATAAAAAATCAACGTGTTTTGACTACTTTTTCAACGTTAAACATACTAGCTTCAAAATATAAATAACTGTTTGGAAACATTAGAAAATCAATGAAATTATTGAAAATCGATATGCAATCAATCGAAATGTATTGATTTTAACTAGTTTCATAAGTTTTTACAATGATATTATAAATTTTAAGTTTTACTAAGTTTTGAAATACATAAGGTTTTTTACAAAAAAATCAACGTTTTGACTACTTTTTCAACGTTAAACATACTAGCTTCAAAATATAAATAACTGTTTGGAAACATTAGAAAATCAATGAAATTATTGAAAATCGATATGCAATCAATCGAAATGTATTGATTTTAACTAGTTTCATAAGTTTTTACAAAGTGATATTATAAATTTTAAGTTTTACTAAGTTTTGAAATACATAAGGTTTTACATGCAAAATCAACGTGTTTTGACTACTTTTTCAACGTTAAACATACTAGCTTCAAAATATAAATAACTGTTTGGAAACATTAGAAAATCAATGAAATTATTGAAAATCGATATGCAATCAATCGAAATGTATTGATTTTAAGTTTTAGTTTCATAAGTTTTACATGCAAAAAGTGATATTATAAATTTTAAGTTTTACTAAGTTTTGAAATACATAAGGTTTTACATGCAAAATCAACGTGTTTTGACTACTTTTTCAACGTTAAACATACTAGCTTCAAAATATAAATAACTGTTTGGAAACATTAGAAAATCAATGAAATTATTGAAAATCGATATGCAATCAATCGAAATGTATTGATTTTAACTAGTTTCATAAGTTTTTACAAAGTGATATTATAAATTTTAAGTTTTACTAAGTTTTGAAATACATAAGGATTTACATGCAAAATCAACGTGTTTTGACTACTTTTTCAACGTTAAACATACTAGCTTCAAAATATAAATAACTGTTTGGAAACATTAGAAAATCAATGAAATTATTGAAAATCGATATGCAATCAATCGAAATGTATTGATTTTAACTAGTTTCATAAGTTTTTACAAAGTGATATTATAAATTTTAAGTTTTACTAAGTTTTGAAATACATAAGGTTTTACATGAAAAATCAACGTGTTTTGACTACTTTTCAACGTTAAACATACTAGCTTCAAAATATAAATAACTGTTTGGAAACATTAGAAAATCAATGAAATTATTGAAAATCGATATGCAATCAATCGAAATGTATTGATTTTAACTAGTTTCATAAGTTTTTACAAAGTGATGTTATAAATTTTAAGTTTTATTAAGTTTTGCAATACATAAGGTTTTACATGAAAAATCAACGTGTTTTGACTACTTTTTCAACGTTAAACATACTAGCTTCTAAATATAAATAACTATTTGGAAACATTAGAAAATCAATGAAATTATTGAAAATCGATATGCAATCAATCGAAATGTATTGATTTTAACTAGTTTCATAAGTTTTTACAAAGTGGTATTATAAATTTTAAGTTTTACTAAGTTTTGAAATACATAAGGATTTACATGCAAAATCAACGTGTTTTGACTACTTTTTCAACGTTAAACATACTAGCTTCAAAATATAAATAACTGTTTGGAAACATTAGAAAATCAATGAAATTATTGAAAATCGATATGCAATCAATCGAAATGTATTGATTTTAACTAGTTTCATAAGTTTTTACAAAGTGATATTATAAATTTTAAGTTTTACTAAGTTTTGAAATACATAAGGATTTACATGCAAAATCAACGTGTTTTGACTACTTTTTCAACGTTAAACATACTAGCTTCAAAATATAAATAACTGTTTGGAAACATTAGAAAATCAATGAAATTATTGAAAATCGATATGCAATCAATCGAAATGTATTGATTTTAACTAGTTTCATAAGTTTTTACAAAGTGATATTATAAATTTTAAGTTTTACTAAGTTTTGAAATACATAAGGTTTTACATCAAAATAAAAAATCAACGTGTTTTGACTACTTTTTCAACGTTAAACATACTAGCTTCAAAATATAAATAACTGTTTGGAAACATTAGAAAATCAATGAAATTATTGAAAATCGATATGCAATCAATCGAAATGTATTGATTTTAACTAGTTTCATAAGTTTTTTACAAAGTGATATTATAAATTTTAAGTTTTACTAAGTTTTGAAATACATAAGGTTTTACATGCAAAAAAAATCAACGTGTTTTGACTACTTTTTCAACGTTAAACATACTAGCTTCAAAATATAAATAACTGTTTGGAAACATTAGAAAATCAATGAAATTATTGAAAATCGATATGCAATCAATCGAAATGTATTGATTTTAACTAGTTTCATAAGTTTTTACAAAGTGATATTATAAATTTTAAGTTTTACTAAGTTTTTTGAAATACATAAGGATTTACATGCAAAATCAACGTGTTTTGACTACTTTTTTCAACGTTAAACATACTAGCTTCAAAATATAAATAACTGTTTGGAAACATTAGAAAATCAATGAAATTATTGAAAATCGATATGCAATCAATCGAAATGTATTGAAATGTATTGATTTTTAACTAGTTTCATAAGTTTTTTACAAAGTGATATTATAAATTTTAAGTTTTACTAAGTTTTGAAATACATAAGGATTTACATGCAAAATCAACGTGTTTTTGACTTTTTCAACGTTAAACATACTAGCTTCAAAATATAAATAACTGTTTGGAAACATTAGAAAATCAATGAAATTATTGAAAATCGATATGCAATCAATCGAAATGTATTGATTTTAACTAGTTTCATAAGTTTTTACAAAGTGATATTATAAATTTTAAGTTTTACTAAGTTTTGAAATACATAAGGATTTTACATGCAAAATCAACGTGTTTTGACTACTTTTTCAACGTTAAACATACTAGCTTCAAAATATAAATAACTGTTTGGAAACATTAGAAAATCAATGAAATTATTGAAAATCGATATGCAATCAATCGAAATGTATTGATTTTAACTAGTTTCATAAGTTTTTACAAAGTGATATTATAAATTTTAAGTTTTACTAAGTTTTGAAATACATAAGGTTTTACATGCAAAAATCAACGTGTTTTGACTACTTTTTCAACGTTAAACATACTAGCTTCAAAATATAAATAACTGTTTGGAAACATTAGAAAATCAATGAAATTATTGAAAATCGATATGCAATCAATCGAAATGTATTGATTTTAACTAGTTTCATAAGTTTTTACAAAGTGATATTATAAATTTTAAGTTTTACTAAGTTTTGAAATACATAAGGTTTTACATGCAAAAAATCAACGTGTTTTGACTACTTTTTCAACGTTAAACATACTAGCTTCAAAATATAAATAACTGTTTGGAAACATTAGAAAATCAATGAAATTATTGAAAATCGAAAATCGCAATCAATCGAAATGTATTGATTTTAACTAGTTTCATAAGTTTTTACAAAGTGATATTATAAATTTTAAGTTTTACTAAGTTTTGAAATACATAATAAGTTTTTACATGCAAAATCAACGTGTTTTGACTACTTTTTTTTCAACGTTAAACATACTAGCTTCAAAATATAAATAACTGTTTGGAAACATTAGAAAATCAATGAAATTATTGAAAATCGATATGCAATCAATCGAAATGTATTGATTTTAACTAGTTTCATAAGTTTTTACAAAGTGATATTATAAATTTTAAGTTTTACTAAGTTTTGAAATACATAAGGTTTTACATGCAAAAATCAACGTGTTTTGACTACTTTTTCAACGTTAAACATACTAGCTTCAAAATATAAATAACTGTTTGGAAACATTAGAAAATCAATGAAATTATTGAAAATCGATATGCAATCAATCGAAATGTATTGATTTTAACTAGTTTCATAAGTTTTTACAAAGATATTATAAATTTTAAGTTTTACTAAGTTTTGCAATACATAAGGTTTTACATGAAAAATCAACGTGTTTTGACTACTTTTTCAACGTTAAACATACTAGCTTCAAAATATAAATAACTGTTTGGAAACATTAGAAAATCAATGAAATTATTGAAAATCGATATGCAATCAATCGAAATGTATTGATTTTAACTAGTTTCATAAGACTACTTTTTTTACAAAGTGATATTATAAATTTTAAGTTTTACTAAGTTTTGAAATACATAAGGATTTTACATGAAAAATCAACGTGTTTTTGACTACTTTTTCAACGTTAAACATACTAGCTTCAAAATATAAATAACTGTTTGGAAACATTAGAAAATCAATGAAATTATTGAAAATCGATATGCAATCAATCGAAATGTATTGATTTTAACTAGTTTCATAAGTTTTTACAAAGTGATATTATAAATTTTAAGTTTTACTAAGTTTTGAAATACATAAGGTTTTACATGCAAAATCAACGTGTCAAAATATTTTGACTACTTTTTCAACGTTAAACATACTAGCTTCAAAATATAAATAACTGTTTGGAAACATTAGAAAATCAATGAAATTATTGAAAATCGATATGCAATCAATCGAAATGTATTGATTTTAACTAGTTTCATAAGTTTTTACAAAGTGATATTATAAATTTTAAGTTTTACTAAGTTTTGAAATACATAAGGATTTTTACATGCAAAATCAACGTGTTTTGACTACTTTTTCAACGTTAAACATACTAGCTTCAAAATATAAATAACTGTTTGGAAACATTAGAAAATCAATGAAATTATTGAAAATCGATATGCAATCAATCGAAATGTATTGATTTTAACTAGTTTCATAAGTTTTTACAAAGTGATATTATAAATTTTAAGTTTTACTAAGTTTTGAAATACATAAGGATTTTTACATGCAAAATCAACGTGTTTTGACTACTTTTTTTCAACGTTAAACATACTAGCTTCAAAATATAAATAACTGTTTGGGAAACATTAGAAAATCAATGAAATTATTGAAAATCGATATGCAATCAATCGAAATGTATTGATTTTAACTAGTTTCATAAAGTTTTTACAAAGTGATATTATAAATTTTAAGTTTTACTAAGTTTTGAAATACATAGGATTTTTACATGCAAAATCAACGTGTTTTGACTACTTTTTTCAACGTTAAACATACTAGCTTCAAAATATAAATAACTGTTTGGAAACATTAGAAAATCAATGAAATTATTGAAAATCGATATGCAATCAATCGAAATGTATTGATTTTAACTAGTTTCATAAGTTTTTACAAAGTGATATTATAAATTTTAAGTTTTACTAGTTTTTTTGAAATACAAGGTTTTTTACATGCAAAAAATCAACGTGTTTTGACTACTTTTTCAACGTTAAACATACTAGCTTCAAAATATAAATAACTGTTTGGAAACATTAGAAAATCAATGAAATTATTGAAAATCGATATGCAATCAATCGAAATGTATTGATTTTAACTAGTTTCATAAGTTTTTACAAAGTGATATTATAAATTTTAAGTTTTACTAAGTTTTGAAATACATAAGGATTTACATGCAAAATCAACGTGTTTTGACTACTTTTTCAACGTTAAACATACTAGCTTCAAAATATAAATAACTGTTTGGAAACATTAGAAAATCAATGAAATTATTGAAAATCGATATGCAATCAATCGAAATGTATTGATTTTAACTAGTTTCATAAGTTTTTACAAAGTGATATTATAAATTTTAAGTTTTACTAAGTTTTGAAATACATAAGGTTTTACATGCAAAAATCAACGTGTTTTGACTACTTTTTCAACGTTAAACATACTAGCTTCAAAATATAAATAACTGTTTGGAAACATTAGAAAATCAATGAAATTATTGAAAATCGATATGCAATCAATCGAAATGTATTGATTTTAACTAGTTTCATAAGTTTTTACAAAGTGATATTATAAATTTTAAGTTTTACTAAGTTTTGAAATACATAAGGTTTTTTACATGTTTACAAAAAATCAACGTGTTTTTTTGACTACTTTTTCAACGTTAAACATACTAGCTTCAAAATATAAATAACTGTTTGGAAACATTAGAAAATCAATGAAATTATTGAAAATCGATATGCAATCAATCGAAATGTATTGATTTTAACTAGTTGATTTTAACTAGTTCACATAAGTTTTTACAAAGTGATATTATAAATTTTAAGTTTTACTAAGTTTTGAAATACATAAGAAAATTTTACATCGAAATGTAAAAATCAACGTGTTTTGACTACTTTTTCAACGTTAAACATACTAGCTTCAAAATATAAATAACTGTTTGGAAACATTAGAAAATCAATGAAATTATTGAAAATCGATATGCAATCAATCGAAATGTATTGATTTTAACTAGTTTCATAAGTTTTTACAAAGTGATATTATAAATTTTAAGTTTTACTAAGTTTTGAAATACATAAGGATTTACATGCAAAATCAACGTGTTTTGACTACTTTTTCAACGTTAAACATACTAGCTTCAAAATATAAATAACTGTTTGGAAACATTAGAAAATCAATGAAATTATTGAAAATCGATATGCAATCAATCGAAATGTATTGATTTTAACTAGTTTCATAAGTTTTTACAAAGTGATATTATAAATTTTAAGTTTTACTAAGTTTTGAAATACATAAGGTTTTACATGCAAAATCAACGTGTTTTGACTACTTTTTCAACGTTAAACATACTAGCTTCAAAATATAAATAACTGTTTGGAAACATTAGAAAATCAATGAAATTATTGAAAATCGATATGCAATCAATCGAAATGTATTGATTTTAACTAGTTTCATAAGTTTTTACAAAGTGATATTATAAATTTTAAGTTTTACTAAGTTTTGAAATACATAAGGTTTTACATGCAAAATCAACGTGTTTTGACTACTTTTTCAACGTTAAACATACTAGCTTCAAAATATAAATAACTGTTTGGAAACATTAGAAAATCAATGAAATTATTGAAAATCGATATGCAATCAATCGAAATGTATTGATTTTAACTAGTTTCATAAGTTTTTACAAAGTGATATTATAAATTTTAAGTTTTACTAAGTTTTGAAATACATAAGGATTTACATGCAAAATCAACGTGTTTTGACTACTTTTTCAACGTTAAACATACTAGCTTCAAATATAAATAAATAACTGTTTGGAAACATTAGAAAATCAATGAAATTATTGAAAATCGATATGCAATCAATCGAAATGTATTGATTTTAACTAGTTTCATAAGTTTTTACAAAGTGATATTATAAATTTTAAGTTTTACTAAGTTTTGAAATACATAAGGATTTACATGCAAAATCAACGTGTTTTGACTACTTTTTCAACGTTAAACATACTAGCTTCAAAATATAAATAACTGTTTGGAAACATTAGAAAATCAATGAAATTATTGAAAATCGATATGCAATCAATCGAAATGTATTGATTTTAACTAGTTTCATAAGTTTTACAAAGTGATATTATAAATTTTAAGTTTTACTAAGTTTGAAATACATAAGGTTTTTGCAAAAATCAACGTGTTTTGACTACTTTTTCAACGTTAAACATAAAGCTTCAAATATAAATAACTGTTTGGAAACATTAGAAAATCAATGAAATTATTGAAAATCGATATGCAATCAATCGAAATGTATTGATTTTTAACTAGTTTCATAAGTTTTTACAAAGTGATATTATAAATTTTAAGTTTTACTAAGTTTTGAAATACATAAGGATTTACATGCAAAATCAACGTGTTTTGACTACTTTTTTTTCAACGTTAAACATACTAGCTTCAAAATATAAATAACTGTTTGGAAACATTAGAAAATCAATGAAATTATTGAAAATCGATATGCAATCAATCGAAATGTATTGATTTTAACTAGTTTCATAAGTTTTAAGTGAAATTTTTTTGATAGTTTTAAATATAAATTTTTAAGTTTTTTTACTTTTTAAGTTTTGCTTCAAAAATAACATTAGAAAATCAATGAAATTTTGAAAATCGATATGCAAAATCAACGTGTTTTGACTACTTTTTCAACGTTAAAAATTTTAAGTTTTACTAAGTTTTGAAATACAAAATATTAAAAAATCAAACTACTTTTTCAACGAAACATTAGCTTCAAAAAATAAATAATGTTTGGAAACATTAGAAAATCAATGAAATTATTGAAAATCGATATGCAATCAATCGAAATGTATTGATTTTTAACTAGTTTCATAAGTTTTTACAAAGTGATATTATAAATTTTAAGTTTTACTAAGTTTTGAAATACATAAGGATTTACATGAAAAATCAACGTGTTTTGACTACTTTTTCAACGTTAAACATACTAGCTTCAAAATATAAATAACTGTTTGGAAACATTAGAAAATCAATGAAATTATTGAAAATCGATATGCAATCAATCGAAATGTATTGATTTTAATTAGTTTCATAAGTTTTTACAAAGTGATATTATAAATTTTAAGTTTTATTAAGTTTTGCAATACATAAGGTTTTACATGAAAAATCAACGTGTTTTGACTACTTTTTCAACGTTAAACATACTAGCTTCAAAATATAAATAACTGTTTGGAAACATTAGAAAAAATCAATGAAATTATTGAAAATCGATATGCAATCAATCGAAATGTATTGATTTTAACTAGTTTCATAAGTTTTTACAAAGTGATATTATAAATTTTAAGTTTTACTAAGTTTTGAAATACATAAGGATTTACATGAAAAAATCAACGTGTTTTGACTACTTTTTCAACGTTAAACATACTAGCTTCAAAATATAAATAACTGTTTGGAAACATTAGAAAATCAATGAAATTATTGAAAATCGATATGCAATCAATCGAAATGTATTGATTTTAACTAGTTTCATAAGTTTTTACAAAGTGATATTATAAATTTTAAGTTTTACTAAGTTTTGAAATACATAAGGATATTATAAATTTTAAGTTTTACTAATGCAAAAAAATCAACGTGTTTTGACTACTTTTTCAACGTTAAACATACTAGCTTCAAAATATAAATAACTGTTTGGAAACATTAGAAAATCAATGAAATTATTGAAAATCGATATGCAATCAATCGAAATGTATTGATTTTAACTAGTTTCATAAGTTTTTACAAAGTGATATTATAAATTTTAAGTTTTACTAAGTTTTGAAATACATAAGGATTTACATGCAAAATCAACGTGTTTTTGACTACTTTTTTTCAACGTTTTAAACAACGTTAAACATACTAGCTTCAAAATATAAATAACTGTTTGGAAAACATTAGAAAATCAATGAAATTATTGAAAATCGATATGCAATCAATCGAAATGTATTGATTTTAACTAGTTTCATAAGTTTTTACAAAGTGATATTATAAATTTTAAGTTTTACTAAGTTTTTGAAATACATAAGGGTTTTACATGCAAAATCAACGTGTTTTGACTACTTTTTCAACGTTAAACATACTAGCTTCAAAATATAAATAACTGTTTGGAAACATTAGAAAATCAATGAAATTATTGAAAATCGATATGCAATCAATCGAAATGTATTGATTTTAACTAGTTTCATAAGTTTTTACAAAGTGATATTATAAATTTTAAGTTTTACTAAGTTTTGCAATACATAAGGTTTTACATGAAAAATCAACGTGTTTTGACTACTTTTTCAACGTTAAACATACTAGCTTCAAAATATAAATAACTGTTTGGAAACATTAGAAAATCAATGAAATTATTGAAAATCGATATGCAATCAATCGAAATGTATTGATTTTAACTAGTTTCATAAGTTTTTACAAAGTGATATTATAAATTTTAAGTTTTACTAAGTTTTGAAATACATAAGGATTTACATGCAAAATCAACGTGTTTTGACTACTTTTTCAACGTTAAACATACTAGCTTCAAAATATAAATAACTGTTTGGAAACATTAGAAAATCAATGAAATTATTGAAAATCGATATGCAATCAATCGAAATGTATTGATTTTAACTAGTTTCATAAGTTTTTACAAAGTGATATTATAAATTTTAAGTTTTACTAAGTTTTGAAATACATAAGGATTTTTACAAAAAAAATCAACGTGTTTTGACTACTTTTTCAACGTTAAACATACTAGCTTCAAAATATAAATAACTGTTTGGAAACATTAGAAAATCAATGAAATTATTGAAAATCGATATGCAATCAATCGAAATGTATTGATTTTAACTAGTTTCATAAGTTTTTACAAAGTGATATTATAAATTTTAAGTTTTACTAAGTTTTGAAATGAAATACATAAGGTTTTACATTCAAAAAATCAACGTGTTTTGACTACTTTTTCAACGTTAAACATACTAGCTTCAAAATATAAATAACTGTTTGGAAACATTAGAAAATCAATGAAATTATTGAAAATCGATATGCAATCAATCGAAATGTATTGATTTTAACTAGTTTCATAAGTTTTTACAAAGTGATATTATAAATTTTAAGTTTTACTAAGTTTTGAAATACATAAGGTTTTACATGCAAAATCAACGTGTTTTGACTACTTTTTCAACGTTAAACATACTAGCTTCAAAATATAAATAACTGTTTGGAAACATTAGAAAATCAATGAAATTATTGAAAATCGATATGCAATCAATCGAAATGTATTGATTTTAACTAGTTTCATAAGTTTTTACAAAGTGATATTATAAATTTTAAGTTTTACTAAGTTTTGAAATACATAAGGTTTTACAAAAAAATCAACGTGTTTTGACTACTTTTTCAACGTTAAACATACTAGCTTCAAAATATAAATAACTGTTTGGAAACATTAGAAAATCAATGAAATTATTGAAAATCGATATGCAATCAATCGAAATGTATTGATTTTAACTAGTTTCATAAGTTTTTACAAAGTGATATTATAAATTTTAAGTTTTACTAGTTTTGAAATACATAAGGATTTACATGCAAAATCAACGTGTTTTGACGTGTTTTGAAGTACTTTTTCAACGTTAAACATACGTTAGCTTCAAAAAAATAAATAACTTTGGAAACATTAGAAAATCAATGAAATTATTGAAAATCGATATGCAATCAATCGAAATGTATTGATTTTAACTAGTTTCATAAAGTTTTTTACAAAGTGATATTATAAATTTTAAGTTTTACTAAGTTTTGAAATACATAAGGTTTTTACATGCAAAAATCAACGTTTTGACTACTTTTTCAACGTTAAACATACTAGCTTCAAAATATAAATAACTGTTTGGAAACATTAGAAAATCAATGAAATTATTGAAAATCGATATGCAATCAATCGAAATGTATTGATTTTAATTAGTTTCATAAGTTTTTACAAAGTGATATTATAAATTTTAAGTTTTATTAAGTTTTGCAATACATAAGGTTTTACATGAAAAATCAACGTGTTTTGACTACTTTTTCAACGTTAAACATACTAGCTTCAAAATATAAATAACTGTTTGGAAACATTAGAAAAAATCAATGAAATTATTGAAAATCGATATGCAATCAATCGAAATGTATTGATTTTAACTGTTTAGTTTCATAAGAAAATTTTTACAAAGTGATATTATAAATTTTAAGTTTTACTAAGTTTTGAAATACATAAGGATTTACATGCAAAATCAACGTGTTTTGACTACTTTTTCAACGTTAAACATACTAGCTTCAAAATATAAATAACTGTTTGGAAACATTAGAAAATCAATGAAATTATTGAAAATCGATATGCAATCAATCGAAATGTATTGATTTTAACTAGTTTCATAAGTTTTTACAAAGTGATATTATAAATTTTAAGTTTTACTAAGTTTTGAAATACATAAGGTTTTACATGCAAAATCAACGTGTTTTGACTACTTTTTCAACGTTAAACATACTAGCTTCAAAATATAAATAACTGTTTGGAAACATTAGAAAATCAATGAAATTATTGAAAATCGATATGCAATCAATCGAAATGTATTGATTTTAACTAGTTTCATAAGTTTTTACAAAGTGATATTATAAATTTTAAGTTTTACTAAGTTTTGAAATACATAAGGATTTACATGCAAAAAATCAACGTGTTTTGACTACTTTTTCAACGTTAAACATACTAGCTTCAAAATATAAATAACTGTTTGGAAACATTAGAAAATCAATGAAATTATTGAAAATCGATATGCAATCAATCGAAATGTATTGATTTTAACTAGTTTCATAAGTTTTTACAAAAAGTGATATTATAAATTTTAAGTTTTACTAAGTTTTGAAATACATAAGTTTTTTACATGAAAAAATCAACGTGTTTTGACTACTTTTTCAACGTTAAACATACTAGCTTCAAAATATAAATAACTGTTTGGAAACATTAGAAAATCAATGAAATTATTGAAAATCGATATGCAATCAATCGAAATGTATTGATTTTAACTAGTTTCATAAGTTTTTACAAAGTGATATTATAAATTTTAAGTTTTACTAAGTTTTGAAATACATAAGGTTTTACATGCAAAATCAACGTGTTTTGACTACTTTTTTTCAACGTTAAACATACTAGCTTCAAAATATAAATAACTGTTTGGAAACATTAGAAAATCAATGAAATTATTGAAAATCGATATGCAATCAATCGAAATGTATTGATTTTAACTAGTTTCATAAGTTTTTACAAAGTGATATTATAAATTTTAAGTTTTACTAAGTTTTGAAATACATAAGGTTTTACATGCAAAATCAACGTGTTTTGACTACTTTTTCAACGTTAAACATACTAGCTTCAAAATATAAATAACTGTTTGGAAACATTGAAAATCAATGAAATTATTGAAAATCGATATGCAATCAATCGAAATGTATTGATTTTTAACTAGTTTCATAAGTTTTTACAAAGTGATATTATAAATTTTAAGTTTTACTAAGTTTTTGAAATACATAAGGATTTACATGCAAAATCAACGTGTTTTGACTACTTTTTTCAACGTTAAACATACTAGCTTCAAAATATAAATAACTGTTTGGAAACATTAGAAAATCAATGAAATTATTGAAAATCGATATGCAATCAATCGAAATGTATTGATTTTAACTAGTTTCATAAGTTTTTACAAAGTGATATTATAAATTTTAAGTTTTACTAAGTTTTGAAATACATAAGGGTTTTACATGAAAAATCAACGTGTTTTGACTACTTTTTCAACGTTAAACATACTAGCTTCAAAATATAAATAACTGTTTGGAAACATTAGAAAATCAATGAAATTATTGAAAATCGATATGCAATCAATCGAAATGTATTGATTTTAACTAGTTTCATAAGTTTTTACAAAGTGATATTATAAATTTTAAGTTTTACTAAGTTTTGAAATACATAAGGATTTACATGCAAAATCAACGTGTTTTGACTACTTTTTCAACGTTAAACATACTAGCTTCAAAATATAAATAACTGTTTGGAAACATTAGAAAATCAATGAAATTATTGAAAATCGATATGCAATCAATCGAAATGTATTGATTTTAACTAGTTTCATAAGTTTTTACAAAGTGATATTATAAATTTTAAGTTTTACTAAGTTTTGAAATACATAAGGTTTTTACATGCAAAATCAACGTGTTTTGACTACTTTTTCAACGTTAAACATACTAGCTTCAAAATATAAATAACTGTTTGGAAACATTAGAAAATCAATGAAATTATTGAAAATCGATATGCAATCAATCGAAATGTATTGATTTTAACTAGTTTCATAAGTTTTTACAAAGTGATATTATAAATTTTAAGTTTTACTAAGTTTTGAAATACATAAGGTTTTACATGCAAAATCAACGTGTTTTGACTACTTTTTCAACGTTAAACATACTAGCTTCAAAATATAAATAACTGTTTGGAAACATTAGAAAATCAATGAAATTATTGAAAATCGATATGCAATCAATCGAAATGTATTGATTTTAACTAGTTTCATAAGTTTTTACAAAGTGATATTATAAATTTTAAGTTTTACTAAGTTTTGAAATACATAAGGATTTACATGCAAAATCAACGTGTTTTGACTACTTTTTCAACGTTAAACATACTAGCTTCAAAATATAAATAACTGTTTGGAAACATTAGAAAATCAATGAAATTATTGAAAATCGATATGCAATCAATCGAAATGTATTGATTTTAACTAGTTTCATAAGTTTTTACAAAGTGATATTATAAATTTTAAGTTTTACTAAGCTTTGAAATACATAAGAATTTACATGCAAAAACAACGTGTTTTGACTACTTTTTCAACGTTAAACATACTAGCTTCAAAATATAAATAACTGTTTGGAAACATTAGAAAATCAATGAAATTATTGAAAATCGATATGCAATCAATCGAAATGTATTGATTTTAACTAGTTTCATAAGTTTTTACAAAGTGATATTATAAATTTTAAGTTTTACTAAGTTTTGAAATACATAAGGATTTACATATAAAATCAACGTGTTTTGACTACTTTTTCAACGTTAAACATACTAGCTTCAAAATATAAATAACTCTTTGGAAACATTAGAAAATCAATGAAATTATTGAAAATCGATATGCAATCAATCGAAATGTATTGATTTTAACTAGTTTCATAAGTTTTTACAAAATATGATATTAGTTTAAATTTTAAGTTTTTGCAAAATAAGTTTTGACTACTTTTCAACGTTAAAATACTAGCTTCAAAAAATATAAATAAAGGAAACATTTTGAAATTATTGAAAATCGAAAATCAACGTGTTTTGACTACTTTTTCAACGTTAAACAGTTTTACTAAGTTTTTCAAAATATGCAAAATAACTGTTTGGAAACATTAAAAAATCAATAAAAATTATTGAAAATCGATATGCAATCAATCGAAATGTATTGATTTTAACTAGTTTCATAGTTTTTTTACAAAGTGATATTATAAATTTTAAGTTTTACTAAGTTTTGAAATACATAAAGGTTTTACATGCAAAATCAACGTGTTTTGACTACTTTTTCAACGTTAAACATACTAGCTTCAAAATATAAATAACTGTTTGGAAACATTAGAAAATCAATGAAATTATTGAAAATCGATATGCAATCAATCGAAATGTATTGATTTTAACTAGTTTCATAAGTTTTTACAAAGTGATATTATAAATTTTAAGTTTTACTAAGTTTTGCAATACATAAGGTTTTACATGCAAAATCAACGTGTTTTGACTACTTTTTCAACGTTAAACATACTAGCTTCAAAATATAAATAACTGTTTGGAAACATTAGAAAATCAATGAAATTATTGAAAATCGATATGCAATCAATCGAAATGTATTGATTTTAACTAGTTTCATAAGTTTTTACAAAGTGATATTATAAATTTTAAGTTTTACTAAGTTTTGAAATACATAAGGTTTTACATGCAAAATCAACGTGTTTTGACTACTTTTTCAACGTTAAACATACTAGCTTCAAAATATAAATAACTGTTTGGAAACATTAGAAAATCAATGAAATTATTGAAAATCGATATGCAATCAATCGAAATGTATTGATTTTAACTAGTTTCATAAGTTTTTACAAAGTGATATTATAAATTTTAAGTTTTACTAAGTTTTGAAATACATAAGGTTTTACATGCAAAATCAACGTGTTTTGACTCAACTTTTTCAACGTTAAACATACTAGCTTCAAAATATAAATAACTGTTTGGAAACATTAGAAAATCAATGAAATTATTGAAAATCGATATGCAATCAATCGAAATGTATTGATTTTAACTAGTTTCATAAGTTTTTACAAAGTGATATTATAAATTTTTTTTTACTAAGTTTTGAAATACATAAGGATTTTACATGCAAAAAATCAACGTGTTTTGACTACTTTTTCAACGTTAAACATACTAGCTTCAAAATATAAATAACTGTTTGGAAACATTAGAAAATCAATGAAATTATTGAAAATCGATATGCAATCAATCGAAATGTATTGATTTTAACTAGTTTCATAAGTTTTTACAAAGTGATATTATAAATTTTAAGTTTTACTAAGTTTTGAAATACATAAGGTTTTTACATGAAAAATCAACGTGTTTTGACTACTTTTTCAACGTTAAACATACTAGCTTCAAAATATAAATAACTGTTTGGAAACATTAGAAAATCAATGAAATTATTGAAAATCGATATGCAATCAATCGAAATGTATTGATTTTAACTAGTTTCATAAGTTTTTACAAAGTGATATAAATTTTAAGTTTTACTAAGTTTTGAAATACATAAGGATTTACATGCAAAATCAACGTGTTTTGACTACTTTTTCAACGTTAAACATACTAGCTTCAAAATATAAATAACTGTTTGGAAACATTAGAAAATCAATGAAATTATTGAAAATCGATATGCAATCAATCGAAATGTATTGATTTTAACTAGTTTCATAAGTTTTTACAAAGTGATATTATAAATTTTAAGTTTTACTAAGTTTTGAAATACATAAGGTTTTACATGCAAAATCAACGTGTTTTGACTACTTTTTCAACGTTAAACATACTAGCTTCAAAATATAAATAACTGTTTGGAAACATTAGAAAATCAATGAAATTATTGAAAATCGATATGCAATCAATCGAAATGTATTGATTTTAACTAGTTTCATAAGTTTTTTTACAAAGTGATATTATAAATTTTAAGTTTTACTAAGTTTTGAAAAATACATAAGGTTTTACATGCAAAATCAACGTGTTTTGACTACTTTTTCAACGTTAAACATACTAGCTTCAAAATATAAATAACTGTTTGGAAACATTAGAAAATCAATGAAATTATTGAAAATCGATATGCAATCAATCGAAATGTATTGATTTTAACTAGTTTCATAAGTTTTTACAAAGTGATATTATAATTTTTAAGTTTTACTAAGTTTTGAAATACATAAGGTTTTACATGCAAAATCAACGTGTTTTGACTACTTTTTCAACGTTAAACATACTAGCTTCAAAATATAAATAACTGTTTGGAAACATTAGAAAATCAATGAAATTATTGAAAATCGATATGCAATCAATCGAAATGTATTGATTTTAACTAGTTTCATAAGTTTTTACAAAGTGATATTATAAATTTTAAGTTTTACTAAGTTTTGAAATACATAAGGTGTTTTTACATTAAAAAAATCAACGTGTTTTGACTACTTTTTCAACGTTAAACATACTAGCTTCAAAATATAAATAACTGTTTGGAAACATTAGAAAATCAATGAAATTATTGAAAATCGATATGCAATCAATCGAAATGTATTGATTTTAACTAGTTTCATAAGTTTTTACAAAGTGATATTATAAATTTTAAGTTTTACTAAGTTTTGAAATACATAAGGATTTACATGCAAAATCAACGTGTTTTGACTACTTTTTCAACGTTAAACATACTAGCTTCAAAATATAAATAACTGTTTGAAACATTAGAAAATCAATGAAATTATTGAAAATCGATAAATCAATCGAAATGTATTGATTTTAAAGTTTCATAAGTTTTTACAAATCAATTATAAATTTTAAGTTTTATTGATTTTTGAAATACATAGTTTTACATGAAAAAAATCAACGTGTTTTGACTACTTTTTCAACGTTAAACATACTAGCTTCAAAATATAAATAACTGTTTTGAAACATTAGAAAATCAATGAAATTTTGAAAATCGATATGCAATCAATCGAAATGTATTGATTTTTAGTTTCAAAGTTTTTACAAAGTGATATTATAAATTTTAAGTTTTACAAAATACAAGGTTTTATGAAAAAATCAACGTGTTTTGACTACTTTTTTCAACGTTAAACATACTAGCTTCAAAATATAAATAACTGTTTGGAAACATTAGAAAATCAATGAAATTATTGAAAATCGATATGCAATCAATCGAAATGTATTGATTTTAACTAGTTTCATAAGTTTTTACAAAGTGATATTATAAATTTTAAGTTTTACTAAGTTTTGAAATACATAAGTTTTTTACATGCAAAATCAACGTGTTTTGACTACTTTTTCAACGTTAAACATACTAGCTTCAAAATATAAATAACTGTTTGGAAACATTAGAAAATCAATGAAATTATTGAAAATCGATATGCAATCAATCGAAATGTATTGATTTTAACTAGTTTCATAAGTTTTTACAAAGTGATATTATAAATTTTAAGTTTTACTAAGTTTTGAAATAAAGGATTTACAAAATCAACGTGTTTTGACTACTTTTTCAACGTTAAACATACTAGCTTCAAAATATAAAAATCAACGAAAATCAATGAAATTTTGAAAATCGATATGCAATCAATCGAAATTTTCAATTTAAACTAGTTTCATAAGTTTTTCAAAATATAAATTTTAACTAAGTTTTTGGAAACATTTAGAAAATCAACGTGTTTTGAAACGTTATTGCTTCAAAATATAAAAACTGTTTCGAAAATCAATGAAAATTGAAAATCGAAATGAAATGTATTGAAATTTTAACTAGTTTCATAAGTTTTTACAAAGTGATATTATAAATTTTAAGTTTTACTAAGTTTTGAAATACATAAGGATTTACATGCAAAATCAACGTGTTTTGACTACTTTTTCAACGTTAAACATACTAGCTTCAAAATATAAATAACTCTTTGGAAACATTAGAAAATCAATGAAATTATTGAAAATCGATATGCAATCAATCGAAATGTATTGATTTTAATTAGTTTCATAAGTTTTTACAAAGTGATATTATAAATTTTAAGTTTTACTAAGTTTTGAAAATACATAAATTATTTTACAATCAAAAAATCAACGTGTTTTGACTACTTTTTCAACGTTAAACATACTAGCTTCATTAAAAAAAATATAAATAACTGTTTGGAAACATTAGAAAATCAATGAAATTATTGAAAATCGATATGCAATCAATCGAAATGTATTGATTTTAACTAGTTTCATAAGTTTTTACAAAGTGATATTATAAATTTTAAGTTTTACTAAGTTTTGAAATACATAAGGATTTTACATGCAAAATCAACGTGTTTTGACTACTTTTTCAACGTTAAACATACTAGCTTCAAAATATAAATAACTGTTTGGAAACATTAGAAAATCAATGAAATTATTGAAAATCGATATGCAATCAATCGAAATGTATTGATTTTAACTAGTTTCATAAGTTTTTACAAAGTGATATTATAAATTTTAAGTTTTACTAAGTTTTGAAATACATAAGGATTTACATGCAAAATCAACGTGTTTTGACTACTTTTTCAACGTTAAACATACTAGCTTCAAAATATAAATAACTGTTTGGAAACATTAGAAAATCAATGAAATTATTGAAAATCGATATGCAATCAATCGAAATGTATTGATTTTAACTAGTTTCATAAGTTTTTACAAAGTGATATTATAAATTTTAAGTTTTACTAAGTTTTGAAATACATAAGGTTTTACATGCAAAATCAACGTGTTTTGACTACTTTTTCAACGTTAAACATACTAGCTTCAAAATATAAATAACTGTTTGGAAACATTAGAAAATCAATGAAATTATTGAAAATCGATATGCAATCAATCGAAATGTATTGATTTTAACTAGTTTCATAAGTTTTTACAAAGTGATATTATAAATTTTAAGTTTACTAAGTTTTGAAATACATAAGGATTTACATGAAAAATCAACGTGTTTTGACTACTTTTTCAACGTTAAACATACTAGCTTCAAAATATAAATAACTGTTTGGAAACATTAGAAAATCAATGAAATTATTGAAAATCGATATGCAATCAATCGAAATAAGTTTCATAAGTTTTTACAAAGTGATATTATAAATTTTAAGTTTTACTAAGTTTTTTGAAATCGTGTTTTGATTTTCAAAAGAAATGTATTGACAATGAAAATCAACGTGTTTTGACTACATTTTTCAATTAGTTTGATAGTTTTTATAAATTTTAAAGTTTTAAGTTTTGAAATACATAAGGTTTTAAAAAAATCAACGTGTTTTGAACTTTTTCAACGTTAAACATTAGCTTCAAAAATAAATAACTGTTTGAAACATTAGAAAATCAATGAAATTATTGAAAATCGATATGCAATCAATCGAAATGTATTGATTTTAACTAGTTTCATAAGTTTTTACAAAGTGATATTATAAATTTTAAGTTTTACTAAGTTTTGAAATACATAAGGTTTTACATTAAAAATCAACGTGTTTTGACTACTTTTTCAACGTTAAACATACTAGCTTCAAAATATAAATAACTGTTTGGAAACATTAGAAAATCAATGAAATTATTGAAAATCGATATGCAATCAATCGAAATGTATTGATTTTAACTAGTTTCATAAGTTTTTACAAAGTGATATTATAAATTTTAAGTTTTACTAAGTTTTGAAATACATAAGGATTTTTACATGCAAAAAATCAACGTGTTTTGACTACTTTTTCAACGTTAAACATACTAGCTTCAAAATATAAATAACTGTTTGGAAACATTAGAAAATCAATGAAATTATTGAAAATCGATATGCAATCAATCGAAATGTATTGATTTTAATTAGTTTCATAAGTTTTTACAAAGTGATATTATAAATTTTAAGTTTTTAGCTTCAAAATATAAATAACTGTTTGGAAACATTAGAAAATCAATGAAATTATTTTTGCAATCAAAAATGATATTTTTAAAATTTTACAAAGTGATATTTTTTTAAGTTTTGAAATACATAAGGATTTACATGCAAAAATCAACGTGTTTTGACTACTTTTTCAACGTTAAACATACTAGCTTCTAAATATAAATAACTATTTGGAAACATTAGAAAATCAATGAAATTATTGAAAATCGATATGCAATCAATCGAAATGTATTGATTTTAACTAGTTTCATAAGTTTTTACAAAGTGGTATTATAAATTTTAAGTTTTACTAAGTTTTGAAATACATAAGGATTTACATGAAAAATCAACGTGTTTTGACTACTTTTTCAACGTTAAACATACTAGCTTCAAAATATAAATAACTGTTTGGAAACATTAGAAAATCAATGAAATTATTGAAAATCGATATGCAATCAATCGAAATGTATTGATTTTAATTAGTTTCATAAGCTTCAAAATATAAATAACTGTTTTTACAAAGTGATATTATAAATTTTAAGTTTTACTAAGTTTTGAAATACATAAGGTTTTACATGCAAAATCAACGTGTTTTGACTACTTTTTCAACGTTAAACATACTAGCTTCAAAAT
>CAHIKZ030004005.1:0-52856 GCA_903632075.3 Acanthosepion pharaonis
AAAGCACTGCATTCAACTCAGCGAATTGCGATTTCAAATAAAAATGCGGTGGACGCAAAGTGGGTGATCACTGTATATTTCCCTTCTCTCTTTGATTTATATTTACCTTTCCCTTCTTTAATGTGCCATTAGGGAAAGGCAAAACCCTCATCTAAAACTTGTTCGAAATTATTTTTCATTAGAATTCATTGAGGCAGCGTAGAAAGCACTGCATTGAACTCAGCGAATTGCGATTTCCAATAAAAATGCGGTGGACGCAAAGTGGGTGATCACTGTATATTTCCCTTCTCTCGGTGCTTTATATTTACCTTTCCCTTCTTTAATGTGCCATTAGGGAAAGGCAAACCCCTCATCTAAAACTTGTTCGAAATTATTTTTTCATTAGAATTCATTGAGGCAGCGTAGGAAGCACTGCATTCAACTCAGCGAATTGCGATTTCAAAAAAAATGCGGTGGACGCAAAGTGGGTGATCACTGTATATTTCCTTTTCTCGGTGCTTTATATTTACCTTTCCCTTCTTTTAATGTGCCATTAGGGAAAGGCAAAACCCTCATCTAAAACTTGTTCGAAATTATTTTTCATTAGAATTCATTGAGGCAGCGTAGGAAGCACTGCATTCAACTCAGCGAATTGCGATTTCCAATAAAAATGCGGTGGACGCAAAGTGGGTGATCACTGTATATTTCCCTTCTCTCGGTGCTTTATATTTACCTTTCCCTTCTTTAATGTGCCATTAGGGAAAGGCAAAACCTCATCTAAAACTTGTTCGAAATTATTTTTCATTAGAATTCATTGAGGCAGCGTAGGAAGCACTGCATTCAACTCAGCGAATTGCGATTTCCAATAAAAATGCGGTGGACGCAAAGTGGGTGATCACTGTATATTTCCTTCTCTCGGTGCTTTATATTTACCTTTTCCTTCTTTAATGTGCCATTAGGGAAAGGCAAAACCCTCATCTAAAACTTGTTCGAAATTATTTTTCATTAGAATTCATTGAGGCAGCGTAGGAAGCACTGCATTCAACTCAGCGAATTGCGATTTCAAATAAAAAATGCGGTGGACGCAAAGTGGGTGATCACTGTATATTTCCCTTCTCTCGGTGCTTTATATTTACCTTTCCTTCTTTAATGTGCCATTAGGGAAAGGCAAAACCCTCATCTAAAACTTGTTCGAAATTATTTTTCATTAGAATTCATTGAGGCAGCGTAGGAAGCACTGCATTCAACTCAGCGAATTGCGATTTCCAATAAAAAATGCGGTGGACGCAAAGTGGGTGATCACTGTATATTTCCCTTCTCTCTTTGCTTTATATTTACCTTTCCCTTCTTTTAATGTGCCATTAGGGAAAGGCAAAAACCCTCATCTAAAACTTGTTCGAAATTATTTTTCATTAGAATTCATTGAGGCAGCGTAGGAAGCACTGCATTCAACTCAGCGAATTGCGATTTCCAATAAAAATGCGGTGGACGCAAAGTGGGTGATCACTGTATATTTCCCTTCTCTCGGTGCTTTATATTTACCTTTCCTTTCTTTAATGTGCCATTAGGGAAAGGCAAAACCCTCATCTAAAACTTGTTCGAAATTATTTTTCATTAGAATTCATTGAGGCAGCGTAGGAAGCACTGCATTCAACTCAGCGAATTGCGATTTCCAATAAAAATGCGGTGGACGCAAAGTGGGTGATCACTGTATATTTCCCTTCTCTCGGTGCTTTATATTTACCTTTCCCTTCTTTAATGTGCCATTAGGGAAAGGCAAAACCCTCATCTAAAACTTGTTCGAAATTATTTTTCATTAGAATTCATTGAGGCAGCGTAGGAAGCACTGCATTCAACTCAGCGAATTGCGATTTCCAATAAAAATGCGGTGGACGCAAAGTGGGTGATCACTGTATATTTCCCTTCTCTCGGTGCTTTATATTTACTTTTCCTTCTTTAATGTGCCATTAGGGAAAGGCAAAAACCTCATCTAAAACTTGTTCGAAATTATTTTTCATTAGAATTCATTGAGGCAGCGTAGAAAGCACTGCATTGAACTCAGCGAATTGCGATTTCAAATAAAAAATGCGGTGGACGCAAAGTGGGTGATCACTGTATATTTCCCTTCTCTCGGTGCTTTATATTTACCTTTCCCTTCTTTAATGTGCCATTAGGGAAAGGCAAAACCCTCATCTAAAACTTGTTCGAAATTATTTTTCATTAGAATTCATTGAGGCAGCGTAGGAAGCACTGCATTCAACTCAGCGAATTGCGATTTCCAATAAAAAAAATGCGGTGGACGCAAAGTGGGTGATCACTGTATATTTCCTTCTCTCGGTGCTTTATATTTACCTTTCCCTTCTTTAATGTGCCATTAGGGAAAGGCAAAACCCTCATCTAAAACTTGTTCGAAATTATTTTTCATTAGAATTCATTGAGGCAGCGTAGGAAGCACTGCATTCAACTCAGCGAATTGCGATTTCAATAAAAATGCGGTGGACGCAAAGTGGGTGATCACTGTATATTTCCCTTCTCTCGGTGCTTTATATTTACCTTTCCCTTCTTTAATGTGCCATTAGGGAAAGGCAAAACCCTCATCTAAAACTTGTTCGAAATTATTTTTCATTAGAATTCATTGAGGCAGCGTAGGAATCACTGCATTCAACTCAGCGAATTGCGATTTATTTAAAAATGCGGTGGACGCAAAGTGGGTGATCACTGTATATTTCCTTCTCTCGGTGCTTTATATTTACCTTTCCCTTCTTTAATGTGCCATTGGGGATCACTGTAAAACCCTCATCTAAAACTTGTTCGAAATTATTTTTCATTAGAATTCATTGAGGCAGCGTAGGAAGCACTGCATTCAACTCAGCGAATTGCGATTTCCAATAAAAATGCGGTGGACGCAAAGTGGGTGATCACTGTATATTTCCCTTCTCTCGGTGCTTTATATTTACCTTTCCCTTCTTTAATGTGCCATTAGGGAAAGGCAAAACCCTCATCTAAAACTTGTTCGAAATTATTTTTCATTAGAATTCATTGAGGCAGCGTAGGAAGCACTGCATTCAACTCAGCGAATTGCGATTTCCAATAAAAATGCGGTGGACGCAAAGTGGGTGATCACTGTATATTTCCCTTCTCTCGGTGCTTTATATTTACCTTTCCCTTCTTTAATGTGCCATTTGCGGAAAGGCAAAACCCTCATCTAAAACTTGTTCGAAATTATTTTTCATTAGAATTCATTGAGGCAGCGTAGGAAGCACTGCATTCAACTCAGCGAATTGCGATTTCCAATAAAAATGCGGTGGACGCAAAGTGGGTGATCACTGTATATTTCCCTTCTCTCGGTGCTTTATATTTACCTTTCCCTTCTTTAATGTGCCATTAGGGAAAGGCAAAACCCTCATCTAAAACTTGTTCGAAATTATTTTTCATTAGAATTCATTGAGGCAGCGTAGGAAGCACTGCATTCAACTCAGCGAATTGCGATTTCCAATAAAAATGCGGTGGACGCAAAGTGGGTGATCACTGTATATTTCCCTTCTCTCGGTGCTTTATATTTACCTTTCCTTTCTTTAATGTGCCATTAGGGAAAGGCAAAACCCTCATCTAAAACTTGTTCGAAATTATTTTTCATTAGAATTCATTGAGGCAGCGTAGGAAGCACTGCATTCAACTCAGCGAATTGCGATTTCCAATAAAAAATGCGGTGGACGCAAAGTGGGTGATCACTGTATATTTCCCTTCTCTCGGTGCTTTATATTTACCTTTCCCTTCTTTAATGTGCCATTAGGGAAAGGCAAAACCCTCATCTAAAACTTGTTCGAAATTATTTTTCATTAGAATTCATTGAGGCAGCGTAGGAAGCACTGCATTCAACTCAGCGAATTGCGATTTCAAATAAAAATGCGGTGGACGCAAAGTGGGTGATCACTGTATATTTCCCTTCTCTCGGTGCTTTATATTTACCTTTCCCTTCTTTTTAATGTGCCATTAGGGAAAGGCAAAACCCTCATCTAAAACTTGTTCGAAATTATTTTTCATTAAAATTCATTGAGGCTTCTCTAGCTTTATAACCTTTCCCATCTTTAATGTGCCATTCAAAACCCTCATCTAAAATTGTTCGAAATTATTTTTCATTAAAAAAATGCGGTGGACGCAAAGTGGGTGATCACTGTATATTTCCCTTCTCTCGGTGCTTTATATTTACCTTTCCCTTCTTTAATGTGCCATTAGGAAAGGCAAAACCCTCATCTAAAACTTGTTCGAAATTATTTTTCATTAAAAATTATTTTCATTAGATCACTGTATATTTCCCTTCTCTCGGTGCTTTATATTTACCTTTCCCATCTTTAATGTGCCATTAGGGAAAGGCAAAACCCTCATCTAAAACTTGTTCGAAATTATTTTTCATTAAAAATGCGGTGGACGCAAAGTGGGTGATCACTGTATATTTCCCTTCTCTCGGTGCTTTATATTTACCTTTCCCTTCTTTAATGTGCCATTAGGGAAAGGCAAAACCCTCATCTAAAACTTGTTCGAAATTATTTTTCATTAGAATTCATTGAGGCAGCGTAGGAAGCACTGCATTCAACTAAAGCGAATTGCGATTTCCAATAAAAATGCGGTGGACGCAAAGTGGGTGATCACTGTATATTTCCCTTCTCTCGGTGCTTTATATTTACCTTTCCCTTCTTTAATGTGCCATTAGGGAAAGGCAAAACCCTCATCTAAAACTTGTTCGAAATTATTTTTCATTAGAATTCATTGAGGCAGCGTAGGAAGCACTGCATTCAACTCAGCGAATTGCGATTTCCAATAAAATGCGGTGGACGCAAAGTGGGTGATCACTGTATATTTCCCTTCTCTCGGTGCTTTATATTTACCTTTCCCTTCTTTAATGTGCCATTAGGGAAAGGCAAAACCCTCATCTAAAACTTGTTCGAAATTATTTTTCATTAGAATTCATTGAGGCAGCGTAGGAAGCACTGCATTCAACTCAGCGAATTGCGATTTCCAATAAAAATGCGGTGGACGCAAAGTGGGTGATCACTGTATATTTCCCTTCTCTCGGTGCTTTATATTTACCTTTCCCTTCTTTAATGTGCCATTAGGGAAAGGCAAAACCCTCATCTAAAACTTGTTCGAAATTATTTTTCATTAGAATTCATTGAGGCAGCGTAGGAAGCACTGCATTCAACTCAGCGAATTGCGATTTCCAATAAAAATGCGGTGGACGCAAAGTGGGTGATCACTGTATATTTCCCTTCTCTCGGTGCTTTATATTTACCTTTCCCTTCTTTAATGTGCCATTAGGGAAAGGCAAAACCCTCATCTAAAACTTGTTCGAAATTATTTTTCATTAGAATTCATTGAGGCAGCGTAGGAAGCACTGCATTCAACTCAGCGAATTGCGATTTCAATAAAAATGCGGTGGACGCAAAATGGGTGATCACTGTATATTTCCCTTCTCTCGGTGCTTTATATTTACCTTTCCCTTCTTTAATGTGCCATTAGGGAAAGGCAAAACCCTCATCTAAAACTTGTTCGAAATTATTTTTCATTAGAATTCATTGAGGCAGCGTAGAAAGCACTGCATTCAACTCAGCGAATTGCGATTTCCAATAAAAATGCGGTGGACGCAAAGTGGGTGATCACTGTATATTTCCCTTCTCTCGGTGCTTTATATTTACCTTTCCCTTCTTTAATGTGCCATTAGGGAAAGGCAAAACCCTCATCTAAAACTTGTTCGAAATTATTTTTCATTAGAATTCATTGAGGCAGCGTAGGAAGCACTGCATTCAACTCAGCGAATTGCGATTTCCAATAAAAATGCGGTGGACGCAAAGTGGGTGATCACTGTATATTTCCCTTCTCTCGGTGCTTTATATTTACCTTTCCCTTCTTTAATGTGCCATTAGGGAAAGGCAAAACCCTCATCTAAAACTTGTTCGAAATTATTTTTCATTAGAATTCATTGAGGCAGCGTAGGAAGCACTGCATTCAACTCAGCGAATTGCGATTTCCAATAAAAATGCGGTGGACGCAAAGTGGGTGATCACTGTATATTTCCCTTCTCTCGGTGCTTTATATTTACCTTTCCCTTCTTTAATGTGCCATTAGGGAAAGGCAAAACCCTCATCTAAAACTTGTTCGAAATTATTTTTCATTAGAATTCATTGAGGCAGCGTAGGAAGCACTGCATTCAACTCAGCGAATTGCGATTTCCAATAAAAATGCGGTGGACGCAAAGTGGGTGATCACTGTATATTTCCCTTCTCTCGGTGCTTTATATTTACCTTTCCCTTCTTTAATTCTTTAATGCGCCATTTGGGAAAGGCAAAACCGATTTCATCTAAAACTTGTTCGAAATTATTTTCATTAGAATTCATTGAGGCAGCGTACCTCATCTAAAGCTTGTTCGAAATTATTTTTCAATTCATTGAGGCCCGTAGGCGAATTGCGATTTCCAATAAAAATGCGGTGGACGCAAAGTGGGTGATCACTGTATATTTCCTTCTCTCGGTGCTTTATATTTACCTTTCCCTTCTTTAATGTGCCATTAGGGAAAGGCAAAACCCTCATCTAAAACTTGTTCGAAATTATTTTTCATTAGAATTCATTGAGGCAGCGTAGGAAGCACTGCATTCAACTCAGGGAATTGCGATTTCCAATCGAAAAAAATGCGGTGGACGCAAAGTGGGTGATCACTGTATATTTCCCTTCTCTCGGTGCTTTATATTTACCTTTCCCTTCTTTAATGTGCCATTAGGGAAAGGCAAAACCCTCATCTAAAACTTGTTCGAAATTATTTTTCATTAGAATTCATTGAGGCAGCGTAGGAAGCACTGCATTCAACTCAGCGAATTGCGATTTCCAATAAAAATGCGGTGGACGCAAAGTGGGTGATCACTGTATATTTCCCTTCTCTCGGTGCTTTATATTTACCTTTCCCTTCTTTAATGTGCCATTAGGGAAAGGCAAAACCCTCATCTAAAACTTGTTCGAAATTATTTTTCATTAGAATTCATTGAGGCAGCGTAGGAAGCACTGCATTCAACTCAGCGAATTGCGATTTCCAATAAAAATGCGGTGGACGCAAAGTGGGTGATCACTGTATATTTCCCTTCTCTCGGTGCTTTATATTTACCTTCCCTTCTTTAATGTGCCATTAGGGAAAGGCAAAACCCTCATCTAAAACTTGTTCGAAATTATTTTTCATTAGAATTCATTGAGGCAGCGTAGGAAGCACTGCATTCAACTCAGCGAATTGCGATTTCCAATAAAAAATGCGGTGGACGCAAAGTGGGTGATCACTGTATATTTCCCTTCTCTCTGTGCTTTATATTTACCTTTCCCTTCTTTAATGTGCCATTAGGGAAAGGCAAAACCCTCATCTAAAACTTGTTCGAAATTATTTTTCATTAGAATTCATTGAGGCAGCGTAGGAAGCACTGCATTCAACTCAGCGAATTGCGATTTCCAATAAAAATGCGGTGGACGCAAAGTGGGTGATCACTGTATATTTCCCTTCTCTCGGTGCTTTATATTTACCTTTCCTTCTTTAATGTGCCATTAGGGAAAGGCAAAACCCTCATCTAAAACTTGTTCGAAATTATTTTTCATTAGAATTCATTGAGGCAGCGTAGGAAGCACTGCATTCAACTCAGCGAATTGCGATTTCAAATAAAAATGCGGTGGACGCAAAGTGGGTGATCACTGTATATTTCCTTCTCTCGGTGCTTTTTATATTTACCTTTCCCTTCTTTAATGTGCCATTAGGGAAAGGCAAAACCCTCATCTAAAACTTGTTCGAAATTATTTTTCATTAGAATTCATTGAGGCAGCGTAGGAAGCACTGCATTCAACTCAGCGAATTGCGATTTCAAATAAAAATGCGGTGGACGCAAAGTGGGTGATCACTGTATATTTCCCTTCTCTCGGTGCTTTATATTTACCTTTCCCTTCTTTAATGTGCCATTAGGGAAAGGCAAAACCCTCATCTAAAACTTGTTCGAAATTATTTTTCATTAGAATTCATTGAGGCAGCGTATTTTAAGCACTGCATTCAACTCAGCGAATTGCGATTTTCCAATAAAAATGCGGTGGACGCAAAGTGGGTGATCACTGTATATTTCCCTTCTCTCGGTGCTTTATATTTACCTTTCCCATCTTTAATGTGCCATTAGGGAAAGGCAAAACCCTCATCTAAAACTTGTTCGAAATTATTTTTCATTAAAATTCATTGAGGCAGCGTGGGAAGCACTGCATTCAACTCAGCGAATTGCGATTTCCAATAAAAATCTTGGACGCAAAGTGGGTGATCACTGTATATTTCCCTCTCTAAAACTTTTATATTTACCTTTTTTCTTTAATGTGCCATTTGGCAAACCTTTCCCATCTATAATGTGCCATTAGGAAAGGCAAAACCATCAAAATCCCTCATCTAAAACTTGTTCGAAATTATTTTTCATTAGAATTCATTGAGGCAGCGTAGGAAGCACTGCATTCAACTCATCGAATTGTTCGATTTCCAATAAAAAATGCGGTGGACGCAAAGTGGGTGATCACTGTATATTTCCCTTCTCTCGGTGCTTTATATTTACCTTTCCCTTCTTTAATGTGCCATTGGGGAAAGGCAAAACCCTCATCTAAAACTTGTTCGAAATTATTTTTCATTAGAATTCATTGAGGCAGCGTAGGAAGCACTGCATTGAACTCAGCGAAATGCAGTTTCAAATAAAAATGCGGTGGACGCAAAGTGGGTGATCACTGTATATTTCCCTTCTCTCGGTGCTTTATATTTACCTTTCCCTTCTTTAATGCGCCATTTGGGAAAGGCAAAACCCTCATCTAAAACTTGTTCGAAATTATTTTTCATTAGAATTCATTGAGGCAGCGTAGGAAGCACTGCATTCAACTCAGGGAATTGCGATATTTTCCAATAAAAAATGCGGTGGACGCAAAGTGGGTGATCACTGTATATTTCCCTTCTCTCGGTGCTTTATATTTACCTTTCCCTTCTTTAATGCGCCATTTGGGAAAGGCAAAACCCTCATCTAAAACTTGTTCGAAATTATTTTTCATTAGAATTCATTGAGGCAGCGTAGGAAGCACTGCATTCAACTCAGCGAATTGCGATTTCCAATAAAAATGCGGTGGACGCAAAGTGGGTGATCACTGTATATTTCCCTTCTCTCGGTGCTTTATATTTACCTTTCCCTTCTTTAATGTGCCATTGGGAAAGGCAAAACCCTCATCTAAAACTTGTTCGAAATTATTTTTCATTAGAATTCATTGAGGCAGCGTAGGAAGCACTGCATTCAACTCAGCGAATTGCGATTTCCAATAAAAATGCGGTGGACGCAAAGTGGGTGATCACTGTATATTTCCCTTCTCTCGGTGCTTTATATTTACCTTTCCCTTCTTTAATGCGCGCTTTGGGAAAGGCAAAACCCTCATCTAAAACTTGTTCGAAATTATTTTCATTAGAATTCATTGAGGCAGCGTAGGAAGCACTGCATTCAACTCAGCGAATTGCGATTTCAATAAAAATGCGGTGGACGCAAAGTGGATGATCACTGTATATTTCCCTTCTCTCGGTGCTTTATATTTACCTTTCCCTTCTTTAATGCGCCATTTGGGAAAGGCAAAACCCTCATCTAAAACTTGTTCGAAATTATTTTTCATTAGAATTCATTGAGGCAGTGTAGGAAGCACTGCATTCAACTCAGCGAATTGCGATTTCCAATAAAAATGCGGTGGACGCAAAGTGGGTGATCACTGTATATTTCCCTTCTCTCGGTGCTTTATATTTACCTTTCCCTTCTATAATGTGCCATTAGGGAAAGGCAAAAGCTTCATCTAAAACTTGTTCAAAATTATTTTTCATTAGAATTCATTGAGGCAGCGTAGGAAGCACTGCATTGAACTCAGCGAAATGCAGTTTCTAATAAAAATTCGGTGGACGCAAAGTGGGTGATCACTGTATATTTCCCTTCTCTCGGTGCTTTATATTTACCTTTCCCTTCTTTAATGCGCCATTTGGGAAAGGCAAATGCCTCATCTAAAACTTGTTCGAAATTATTTTTCATAAGAATTCATTGAGGCAACGTAGGAAGCACTACATTCAACTCAGCGAATTGCGATTTCCAATAAAAATGCAGTGGACGCAAAGTGGGTGATCACTGTATATTTCCCTTCTCTCTTTGATTTATATTTACCTTTCCCTTTGAATAACAATACAATAAACGACATTTACCGGCGTAAGAATTCCAGCTAGCGTCCAGATGGCAGACAAAAAATAAAGCAGGTTGTAACCTAATACAAACCCCTGCAAACTAACTGAAATTAAGCTGGTATTTATATAGAAATACTTCCACTCAGGTACCAGCAGCCAATCAAAGCCCAAGCAATGGACTATCCCACTTTAGCATAATGAGATGCTCCATTGCACCATAAATAACTCTCTTCCTCAATTTGAATCACTCTTCACTCAGCTTGCTCCACAACTGAGTGTTTATCTTGACCACGTGATTGTTCGACATGGCGCTGCGAACAGGATTTATGACACCTGAAAATTGGGAACTCTTCTTCATTGAAGCAGGCATATCCACCGACTCGGCCAAAACTCATGCAACAAGATTTGCTGACGAGAAGCTGACAATCGAGAGCCTTCAAATGCTGGATCGATCTATGCTTAAGGAGCTGGGAGTCACATTAATGGGAGAAGCCCTGTGTATCATTAAGCAGGCTAAGGAATCCACCACCCAGACAACCCGCATTCAGGCACTAGCAGCCAAGCCTCCTCATCTCAATCTCGAGATGACACCACAGCAATTCAGGAAGTTCCGAATTGACTGGGATGTCTTTACCAAGATGACAAATATGCCAAACTCCCAAGCTAATATTCACCTATACAATTGTGCTGATGAGACTGTGCAAAACGCCATAATCAACACGCACCCTGACTTCTTTACCACTGATCCAGATAATCTACTTGACATGGTAGAAGTGTTGGTCACCCAGAGGTCAAGTCCTATTGTCCATCGCCTTGCTTTTTGCCTCCATGTCTCAGGATGCTGATGAGCCAATACAAAGTTACCTTGTCCGCCTCAGAGCCGTAGCCGTTGATTGTAACTTTACCTGCCCCTCGTGTGAACATGACCTGTCTGATATATACATCAAGGACCAGATCATCCGTGGAATAGCAAATGACACACTCCAGGCTGACCTACTGGCCAAAGCTGGGGCACTTAAATCCCTTGAACAAAATATCCGTCATGCTGAGGCATTTGAATCAGCATTGCGGGACCAAACCTCAATGGCCAGTGCTTCAGATACAGCTGCTGCTCGGCTATCAACATACCGCAGACAGAAGGGTACACCACAAGCCAACGAGGCGATCCGTACCAGCACCTATTGCAACTGCAATGTTAAATCAAACCACCAGGCTTGCTTATGTTGTGGCAGCCACCAGCATGGCACCTCAGTAGTAATTGTGGGAAGCCCAATCACCTATCGAGGGTATGCCGGGCTAAGAAACCAGCTCAAGCGGTCAGGAAAAGCCTAGAGGCTAATGAAGCCGCCATGGACACACTTATCGCCCACATCACATTCAATCAAACGACAGGCACGTATACATCTAAAGACACAGGCCAGATAAGGGAAATTGATGCATATGTTGTTCCATTTTCACCAAAACCGGATCCCAGACAAATTAAGAATATCCCCAGAAATCACAGCACTAGGATGACAATCTTTCCTGACAGTGGGGCCACCATATGTCTCGGGGACTTAAGCACCTTCTGAATATGGGGCTCACTATCAACAACCTCATTCCATCAAGAAAAGTCGTCCGAGCTGTGGGAGGCTTTACGCTTGTATGTCAGGGTTGGCTCCCCGTGGAATTCATCGTCCAAGGAAGAACAACTAAACAAGCCCTATACATATGCAAAAAGATTCAGCGGCTATACTTCAGCAAAGCAGCCTGCATTGATGTAGGGATACTGTCCAAAGACTTCCTGAAGCCAACAACTACAATATTACCCCAAACAACAATGCAACACATGCCCTCGACAAGCACACATAAAAAATCGGACGAGCCCTAAACAATGCAAAGTCGAGGGACAACTTCCAACACGCCCCAAAAAACTCCCTTTTCTCCCAACAGAACAAAACATTGATAGGCTCAAGAATTGGCTATTTAATCAATTTGCCGAAACGGCGTTCAATAAACAATGGTGAATTCCCACCGATGTCTGGCCCCACTGCACATATACACCTCAAAGAAGGAGCAATCCCCAAAGCCAGACATAACCCAATTCCTGTGTGTTTTTCACTTCAAAGAGCCCGTAAAACAGGCCCTTTGGGAAGATGTGAAAAGGGGTATCATAACCCCAGTACCCGTTGGCATGCCCACTGATTGGTGTAGCACTATGGTAATTACCGCCAAAAAAAATGGCAAACCACGAAGAACCATAGACTACCAACACTTGAATTCACAGTGCAAACGGGAAACACACCATACAGGGTCACCATTCCAGCTAGCACTACAAGTGCCACCTAAACAAAAAGAAAACAGTGTTGGATGCTGTTGATGGATATCATTCCATCCCCTTAGATAAAGAGTCCCAGCCACTCACCACCTTCATCACAGAATGGGGAAGGTTCATGTACCTGAGAATGCCACAAGGTTACCTAGCATCTGGCGATGCCTACACCCGAAGGTATGATGAAGTAATAAAAGACATCCCCGCAAAGTAAAAAATCGTGGATGACACCCTACTCTATGACTCTGACATCGAAGGAGCCTTTTTCACACCTTCGATTTTCTCCTCCATTGTGCAAAAAACGGCATCGTAATAAATAGAGAAAAATTCCAATTTTGCCAAGACACGGTGCAGTTTGGGGCCTCCAAATAACATCTTCTGGTGTAACCCCTTCTAAATCCATGCTGGAGGCAATATTGAGCTTCCCAATACCAAAAACACTCACCGATGCTAGATCATGGTTTGGGCTGGTCAACCAAGTCGCTTGGGCATACTCACTAAGCCCAGTCATGCTTCCATTTCGTGATCTCGTAAAACGAGACTCACACTTTACATGGAATAAAAGCCTTGAGGATGCATTCCAGCAGTCAAAGAAGGTCATAGTTGACTTAGTCCGAAAAGGCATCGCAACATTTCAAAAAGAAAGAATAACCTGCCTTGCCCCAGATTGGAGCAAAGACGGAATGGGTTTCCTACTTCTGCAGAAGTATTGCTCATGCACCACTGACAAAGCCCCAGTTTGCTGCCCTGAAGGTTGGCGCCTGATATTTGCTGGTAGCAGATTCTGCATTGATGCTGAACGCAGATATGCACCTATTGAAGGCGAAGCAGCAGCAATTGCATGGGCATTGGAAAATGTCGGATTTTTGTAATGGGTTGCCCAGAATCTCATAGTGGTTACAGATCATGAGCCACTAAAAGGATTATTCGGAGATAGAGACCTTAGTAAAATCCAAAACCCCCGATTATTCAGGTTAAAGGAGAAAACCCTCAGGTACAGATTCACCATTCAGCACTGCCCTGGGAAATGGCACAGAGCCTCCGATGCTGTCTCTCGTAACCCAGCAGACATCTCACAGGCACTCCTAAATGTATTCACTGCTGAACCCTCTCAATCAGACATCAGTCTGACAACATGGACGTTAACCCGCAACATTCGGTGCAAATGACAACCTGGAGCTCAGCAGACGTTATCCGTACAATACAATACAAAAAATTAATTGAAGTAATACAAAACGGATTCCAAAGAACGCGCATCCTCACAGCACTTGAAATCCGCGAATATTGGGAAGTGAGGCACCGCCTAAGTGTTGACGACGGGTTAGTGCTCTTAGATCAAAGAATTGTTATCCCCACCTCACAACGCGCAAAAATATTACATAGCCTACATTCTGCACATCAAGGAGAAGTTGGCATGAAGGCACGTGCCAATGAATCTGTTTATTGGCCCGGGATGAATGCTTCAATTCGTAACATTAGAGCAGGTTGTACGTTCTGCTCAAAAATTGCCCCTGAGTCAACCAAAAGAGCCAATCAATTTGACACCATCTCCTGATTGGCCATTTCAGCAAATCGTCATGGACATCTTCCATGTTGGAAACCATGGTTACTTAGCATGCGCTGACAGGTTAACGGGCTGGCTGAATCTATACCACTTGAGCCACGGAGAAGCTAATGCCTCAAGGATTATTTCGATTTGCCGAGACATATTTCAAACCTACGGCGCTCCTGAGGAACTCAGCAGTGATGGTGGGCCAACCTTCACATCTCTTCCATTCAAGCAATTTTTGCAAGACTGGGCTGTTAAACAAAGGTTATCATCTGCTGGTTACCCACAATCCAATGGTCGAGCAGAGCTCGCTGTCAAAACAGCCAAAAGAATCATAAATGGTAACACAGGAGCCCAAGGATCATTGGATAATAACCGTGCAGCAAGAGCCATCCTCCAATACGCCTATTCAAAACATTGGGCTATCCCCTGCTCAACTACTACTCCACCGCCGACTACGTGACTACATACCATCCCACCCCACACTCTATAAGCCACACGCGAAGTGGATAACCGCAGCCCAAAATCGTGAGATAAGTCTGTCCCGGCGGAACGCTCGTCTCATAGAGAGATACAACAGAACAGCTCACACTTTAAACCCCCTTCAAAAAGGACAAATAGTGGCACTACAAAGACCAACAACCCGTCGATGGGACACAACAGGTCAGGTCATTGAAATCCTCCCCAACCACCAATACCGTATCAGAGTTGACGGATCAGGTAGAATTACCTTACGAAATCGCCGATTTCTCAGGAAACTGGATACACCAACAATTCCAGTTCCAAAGACCTAGTGCCTTACCTGAGATCCCTACACCATTGCCACAAACATTCGACGCTGGAATACCATCAAACACTGCTCAGCCGTCTACAATAACACGGACAAAAACCCTCGGGCATTGTCCAGACTACTTCCACACAACCAGCCAGGTTTAAAGGAACAAATCCCTCCCCAAAGGCCACTACCAACACGCGATGGGGGGAAGGAGACGTAGAATAACAATACAATAAACGACACTTACCGGCGTAAGAGTTCCAGCTAGCGTCCAGCTGGCAGACAAAAATAAAGCAGGTTGTAACCTAATACAAACCCTGCAAACTAACTGAAATTAAGCTGGTATTTATATAGAAATACTTCCACTCAGGTACCAGCAGCCAATCAAAGCCCAAGCAATGGACTATCCCACTTTAGCATAATGAGATGCTCCATTGCACCATAAATAACTCTCTTACTCAATTTGAATCACTCTTCACTCAGCTTGCTCCACAACTGAGTGTTTATCTTGACCACGTGATTGTTCGACACTTTAATGTGCCATTAGGGAAAGGCAAAACCCTCATCTAAAACTTGTTCGAAATTATTTTTCATTAGAATTCATTGAGGCAGCGTAGGAGGCACTGCATTCAACTCAGCGAATTGCGATTTCCAATAAAAATGCGGTGGACGCAAAATGGGTGATCACTGTATATATCCCTTCTCTCGGTGCTTTATATTTATCTTTCCTTTCTTTAATGTGCCATTAGGGAAAGGCAAAAACCTCATCTAAGACTTGTTCGAAATTATTTTTCATTAGAATTAATTGAGGCAGCGTAGGAGGCACTGCATTCAACTCAGCGAATTGCGATTTCCAATAAAAATGCGGTGGACGCAAAATAGGTGATCACTGTATATATCCCTTCTCTCGGTGCTTTATATTTATCTTTCCTTTCTTTAATGTGCCATTAGGGAAAGGCAAAAACCTCATCTAAAACTTGTTCGAAATTATTTTTCATTAGAATTCATTGAGGCAGCGTAGAAAGCACTGCATTGAACTCAGCGAATTGCGATTTCAAATAAAAATGCGGTGGACGCAAAGTGGGTGATCACTGTATATTTCCCTTCTCTCTGTGCTTTATATTTACCTTTACCTCTTTAATGTGCCATTAGGGAAAGGCAAAACCCTCATCTAAAACTTGTTCGAAATTATTTTTCATTAGAATTCATTGAGGCAGCGTAGAAAGCACTGCATTGAACTCAGCGAATTGCAATTTCAAATAAAAATGCGGTGGACGCAAAGTGGGTGATCACTGTATATTTCCCTTCTCTCGATGCTTTATATTTACCTTTCCCTTCTTTAATGTGCCATTAGGGAAAGGCAAAACCCTCATCTAAAACTTGTTCGAAATTATTTTTCATTAGAATTCATTGAGGCAGCGTAGGAAACACTGCATTGAATTCAGCGAATTGCGGTTTCAAATAAAAACGCGGTGGACGCAAAGTGGGTGATCACTGTATATTTCCCTTCTCTCTGTGCTTTATATTTACCTTTCCCTTCTTTAATGTGCCATTAGGGAAAGGCAAAACCCTCATCTAAAACTTGTTCGAAATTATTTTTCATTAGAATTCATTGAGGCAGCGTAGGAAGCACTGCATTCAACTCAGCGAATTGCGATTTCCAATAAAAATGCGGTGGACGCAAAGTGGGTGATCACTGTATATTTCCCTTCTCTCGGTGCTTTATATTTACCTTCCCCTTCTTTAATGTGCCATTAGAGAAAGGCAAACCCTCATCTAAAACTTGTTCGAAATTATTTTTCATTAGAATTCATTGAGGCAGGGTAGGAAGCACTATATTGAACTCAGCGAATTGCGGTTTACAATAAAAATGCTGTGGACGCAAAGTGGGTGATCACTGTATATTTCCCTTCTCTCTGTTCTTTATATTTACCTTTCCCTTCTTTAATGTGCCATTAGGGAAAGGCAAAACCCTCATCTAAAACTTGTTCGAAATTATTTTTCATTAGAATTCATTGAGGCAGCGTAGGAAGCGCTGCATTCAACTCAGCGAATTGAGATTTCCGCTAAAAATGCGGTGGACGCAAAGTGGGTGATCACTGTATATTTCCTTTCTCTCGGTGCTTTATATTTACCTTTCCCTTCTTTAATGTGCCATTAGGGAAAGGCAAAACCCTCATCTAAAACTTGTTCGAAATTATTTTTCATGAGAATTCATTGAGACATCGTAGGAAGCACTGCATTCAACTCAGCGAATTGCGATTTCCAATAAAAATGCGGTGGACGCAAAGTGGATGATCACTGTATATTTTCCTTCTCTCGGTGCTTTATATTTACCTTTCCCTTCTTTAATGCGCCATTTGGGAAAGGCAAAACCCTCATCTAAAACTTGTTCGAAATTATTTTACATTAGAATTCATTGAGGCAGCGTAGGAAGCACTGCATTGAACTCTGCGAATTGCGATTTCCAATAAAAATGCGGTGGACGCAAAGTGGGTGATCACTGTATATTTCCCTTCTCTCGGTGCTTTATATTTACCTTTTCCTTCTATAATGGCCCTTAGGGAAAGGCAAAAGCTTCATCTAAACTTGTTCGAAATTATTTTTCATAAGAATTCATTGAGGCAGCGTAGGAAGCACTGCATTCAACTCAGCGAATTGCGATTTCCAATAAAAATGCAGTGGACGCAAAGTGGGTGATCACTGTATATTTCCCTTCTCTCGGTACTTTATATTTACCTTTCCCTTCTTTGATATGCCATTTGGGAAAGGCAAAACCCTCATCTAAAACTTGTTCGAAATTATTTTTCATTAGAATTCATTGAGGCAGCGTAGGAAGCACTGCATTCAACTCAGCGAATTGCGGTTTCCAATAAAAATGCGGTGGACGCAAAGTGGGTGATCACTGTATATTTCCCTTCTCTCGGTGCTTTATATTTACCTTTCTCTTCTTTAATGTGCCATTTGGGAAAGGCAAAACCCTCATCTAAAACTTGTTCGAAATTATTTTTCATTAAATTCATTGAGGCAGCGTAGGAAGCACTGCATTCAACTCAGCGAATTGCGATTTCCACTAAAAATGCGGTGGACGCAAAGTGGGTGATCACTGTATATTTCCCTTCTCTCGGTACTTTATATTTACCTTTCCCTTCTTTGATATGCCATTTGGGAAAGGCAAAACCCTCATCTAAAACTTGTTCGAAATTATTTTTCATTAGAATTCATTCAGGCAGCGTAGGAAGCACTGCATTCAACTCAGCGAATTGCGGTTTCCAATAAAAATGCGGTGGACGCAAAGTGGGTGATCACTGTATATTTCCCTTCTCTCGGTGCTTTATATTTACCTTTCTCTTCTTTAATGTGCCATTAAGGAAAGGCAAAACCCTCATCTAAAACTTGTTCGAAATTATTTTTCATTAAATTCATTGAGGCAGCGTAGGAAGCACTGCATTCAACTCAGCGAATTGCGATTTCCACTAAAAATGCGGTGGACGCAAAGTGGGTGATCACTGTATATTTCCCTTCTCTCGGTACTTTATATTTACCTTTCCCTTCTTTGATATGCCATTTGGGAAAGGCAAAACCCTCATCTAAAATTTGTTCGAAATTATTTTTCATTAGAATTCATTGAGGCAGCGTAGGAAGCACTGCATTCAACTCAGCGAATTGCGATTTCCAATAAAAATGCGGTGGACGCAAAGTGGGTGATCACTGAATATTTCCCTTCTCTCGGTGCTTTATATTTACCTTTCTCTTCTTTAATGTGCCATTAGGGAAAGGAAAAACCCTCATCTAAAACTTGTTCGAAATTATTTTTCATTAGAATTCATTGAGGCAGCGTAGGAAGCACTGCATTCAACTCAGCGAATTGCGGTTTCCAATAAAAATGCAGTGGACGCAAAGTGGGTGATCACTGAATATTTCCCTTCTCTCGGTGCTTTATATTTACCTTTCTCTTCTTTAATGTGCCATTAGGGAAAGGCAAAACCCTCATCTAAAACTTGTTCGAAATCATTTTTCATTAGAATTCATTGAGGCAGCGTAGGAAGCACTGCATTCAACTCAGCGATTTGCGATTTCCAATAAAAATGCAGTGGACGCAAAGTGGGTGATCACTGTATATTTCCCTTCTCTCGGTGCTTTATATTTACCTTTCCCTTCTTTAATGTGCCATTAGGGAAAGTCAAAACCCTCATCTAAAACTTGTTCGAAATTATTTTTCATTAGAATTCATTGAGGCAGCGTAGGAATCACTGCATTCAACTCAGCGATTTGCGATATCCAAATAAATGCGGTGGACGCAAAGTGGGTGATCACTGTATATTTCCCTTCTCTCGGTGCTTTATATTTACCTTTCCCTTCTTTAATGTGCCATTAGGGAAAGTCAAAACCCTCATCTAAAACTTGTTCGAAATTATTTTTCATTAGAATTCATTCAGGCAGCGTAGGAAGCACTGCATTCAACTCAGCGAATTGCGGTTTCAGATAAAAATGCGGTGGACGCAAAGTGGGTGATCACTGTATATTTCCCTTTTCTCTGTGCTTTATATTTACCTTTCCCTTCTTTAATGTGCCATTAGGGAAGGCAAAACCCTCATCTAAAACTTGTTCGAAATTATTTTTCATTAGAATTCATTGAGGCAGCGTAGGAATCACTGCATTCAACTCAGCGAATTGCGATTTCCACTAAAAATGCGGTGGACGCAAAGTGGGTGATCACTGTATATTTCCCTTCTCTCTGTGCTTTATATTTACCTTTCCCTTCTTTAATGTGCCATTAGGGAAAGGCAAAACCCTCATCTAAAACTTGTTCGAAATTATTTTTCATTAGAATTCATTGAGGCAGCGTAGGAAGCACTGCATTCAACTCAGGGAATTGCGATTTCCAATAAAAATGCGGTGGACGCAAAGTGGGTGATCACTGTATATTTCCCTTCTCTCGGTGCTTTATATTTACCTTTCCCTTCTTTAATGCGCCATTTGGGAAAGGCAAAACCCTCATCTAAAACTTGTTCGAAATTATTTTTCATTAGAATTCATTGAGGCAGCGTAGGAAGCACTGCATTCAACTCAGCGAATTGCGATTTCCAATAAAAATGCGGTGGACGCAAAGTGGGTGATCACTGTATATTTCCTTTCTCTCGGTGCTTTATATTTACCTTTCCTTCTTTAATGTGCCATTTGGGAAAGGCAAAACCCTCATCTAAAACTTGTTCGAAATTATTTTTCATTAGAATTCATTGAGGCAGCGTAGGAAGCACTGCATTCAACTCAGCGAATTGCGATTTCCAATAAAAAATGCGGTGGACGCAAAGTGGATGATCACTGTATATTTTCCTTCTCTCGGTGCTTTATATTTACCTTTCCCTTCTTTAATGTGCCATTTGGGAAAGGCAAAACCCTCATCTAAAACTTGTTCGAAATTATTTTTCATTAGAATTCATTGAGGCAGCGTAGGAAGCACTGCATTCAACTCAGCGAATTGCGATTTCCAATAAAAATGCGGTGGACGCAAAGTGGGTGATCACTGTATATTTCCCTTCTCTCGGTGCTTTATATTTACCTTTTCCTTCTTTAATGTGCCATTAGGGAAAGGCAAAACCCTCATCTAAAACTTGTTCGAAATTATTTTTCATTAGAATTCATTGAGGCAGCGTAGGAAGCACTGCATTCAACTCAGCGAATTGCGATTTCCAATAAAAAAATGCGGTGGACGCAAAGTGGGTGATCACTGTATATTTCCCTTCTCTCGGTGCTTTATATTTACCTTTCCCTTCTTTAATGTGCCATTTGGGAAAGGCAAAACCCTCATCTAAAACTTGTTCGAAATTATTTTTCATTAGAATTCATTGAGGCAGCGTAGGAAGCACTGCATTCAACTCAGCGAATTGCGATTTCCAATAAAAAATGCGGTGGACGCAAAGTGGGTGATCACTGTATATTTCCTTCTCTCGGTGCTTTATATTTACCTTTCCCTTCTTTAATGTGCCATTAGGGAAAGGCAAAACCCTCATCTAAAACTTGTTCGAAATTATTTTTCATTAAATTCATTGAGGCAGCGTAGGAAGCACTGCATTCAACTCAGCGAATTGCGATTTCCACTAAAAAATGCGGTGGACGCAAAGTGGGTGATCACTGTATATTTCCCTTCTCTCGGTGCTTTATATTTACCTTTCCCTTCTTTAATGTGCCATTTGGGAAAGGCAAAACCCTCATCTAAAACTTGTTCGAAATTATTTTTCATTAGAATTCATTGAGGCAGCGTAGGAAGCACTGCATTCAACTCAGCGAATTGCGATTTCCAATAAAAATGCGGTGGACGCAAAGTGGGTGATCACTGTATATTTCCCTTCTCTCGGTGCTTTATATTTACCTTTCCTTCTTTAATGTGCCATTAGGGAAAGGCAAAACCCTCATCTAAAACTTGTTCGAAATTATTTTTCATTAAATTCATTGAGGCAGCGTAGGAAGCACTGCATTCAACTCAGCGAATTGCGATTTCCAATAAAAATGCGGTGGACGCAAAGTGGGTGATCACTGTATATTTCCCTTCTCTCGGTGCTTTATATTTACCTTTCCCTTCTTTAATATGCCATTTGGGAAAGGCAAAACCCTCATCTAAAATTTGTTCGAAATTATTTTTCATTAGAATTCATTGAGGCAGCGTAGGAAGCACTGCATTCAACTCAGCGAATTGCGATTTCCAATAAAAATGCGGTGGACGCAAAGTGGGTGATCACTGAATATTTCCCTTCTCTCGGTGCTTTATATTTACCTTTCCCTTCTTTAATGTGCCATTAGGGAAAGGCAAAACCCTCATCTAAAACTTGTTCGAAATTATTTTTCATTAGAATTCATTGAGGCAGCGTAGGAAGCACTGCATTCAACTCAGCGAATTGCGATTTCCAATAAAAAAATGCGGTGGACGCAAAGTGGGTGATCACTGTATATTTCCCTTCTCTCGGTGCTTTATATTTACCTTTCCTTCTTTAATGTGCCATTAGGGAAAGGCAAAACCCTCATCTAAAACTTGTTCGAAATTATTTTTCATTAGAATTCATTGAGGCAGCGTAGGAAGCACTGCATTCAACTCAGCGAATTGCGATTTCCAATAAAAATGCGGTGGACGCAAAGTGGGTGATCACTGTATATTTCCCTTCTCTCGGTGCTTTATATTTACCTTTCCCTTCTTTAATGTGCCATTAGGGAAAGGCAAAACCCTCATCTAAAACTTGTTCGAAATTATTTTTCATTAGAATTCATTGAGGCAGCGTAGGAATCACTGCATTCAACTCAGCGATTTGCGATTTCCAATAAAAATGCGGTGGACGCAAAGTGGGTGATCACTGTATATTTCCCTTCTCTCGGTGCTTTATATTTACCTTTCCCTTCTTTAATGTGCCATTAGGGAAAGGCAAAACCCTCATCTAAAACTTGTTCGAAATTATTTTTTTCATTAGAATTCATTGAGGCAGCGTAGGAAGCACTGCATTCAACTCAGCGAATTGCGGTTTCAGATAAAAATGCGGTGGACGCAAAGTGGGTGATCACTGTATATTTCCCTTTTCTCGGTGCTTTATATTTACCTTTCCCTTCTTTAATGTGCCATTTGGGAAAGGCAAAACCCTCATCTAAAACTTGTTCGAAATTATTTTTCATTAGAATTCATTGAGGCAGCGTAGGAATCACTGCATTCAACTCAGCGAATTGCGATTTCCACTAAAAATGCGGTGGACGCAAAGTGGGTGATCACTGTATATTTCCCTTCTCTCGGTGCTTTATATTTACCTTTTCCCTTCTTTAATGTGCCATTTGGGAAAGGCAAAACCCTCATCTAAAACTTGTTCGAAATTATTTTTCATTAGAATTCATTGAGGCAGCGTAGGAAGCACTGCATTCAACTCAGGGAATTGCGATTTCCAATAAAAATGCGGTGGACGCAAAGTGGGTGATCACTGTATATTTCCCTTCTCTCGGTGCTTTATATTTACCTTTCCCTTCTTTAATGCGCCATTTGGGAAAGGCAAAACCCTCATCTAAAACTTGTTCGAAATTATTTTCATTAGAATTCATTGAGGCAGCGTAGGAAGCACTGCATTCAACTCAGGGAATTGCGATTTCCAATAAAAAATGCGGTGGACGCAAAGTGGGTGATCACTGTATATTTCCCTTCTCTCGGTGCTTTATATTTACCTTTCCTTCTTTAATGCGCCATTTGGGAAAGGCAAAACCCTCATCTAAAACTTGTTCGAAATTATTTTTCATTAGAATTCATTGAGGCAGCGTAGGAAGCACTGCATTCAACTCAGCGAATTGCGATTTCCAATAAAAATGCGGTGGACGCAAAGTGGGTGATCACTGTATATTTCCTTTCTCTCGGTGCTTTATATTTACCTTTCCCTTCTTTAATGTGCCATTTGGGAAAGGCAAAACCCTCATCTAAAAATTGTTCGAAATTATTTTTCATTAGAATTCATTGAGGCAGCGTAGGAAGCACTGCATTCAACTCAGCGAATTGCGATTTCCAATAAAAATGCGGTGGACGCAAAGTGGGTGATCACTGTATATTTCCCTTCTGTCGGTGCTTTATATTTACCTTTCCCTTCTTTAATGTGCCATTAGGGAAAGGCAAAACCCTCATCTAAAACTTGTTCGAAATTATTTTTCATTAGAATTCATTGAGGCAGCGTAGGAAGCACTGCATTCAACTCAGCGAATTGCGATTTCCAATAAAAAAAATGCGGTGGACGCAAAGTGGGTGATCACTGTATATTTCCCTTCTCTCGGTGCTTTATATTTACCTTTCCCTTCTTTAATGTGCCATTAGGGAAAGGCAAAACCCTCATCTAAAACTTGTTCGAAATTTTTTTTCATTAGAATTCATTGAGGCAGCGTAGGAAAGCACTGCATTCAACTCAGCGAATTGCGATTTCCAATAAAAATGCGGTGGACGCAAAGTGGGTGATCACTGTATATTTCCCTTCTCTCGGTGCTTTATATTTACCTTTTTCTTCTTTAATGTGCCATTAGGGAAAGGCAAAACCCTCATCTAAAACTTGTTCGAAATTATTTTTCATTAGAATTCATTGAGGCAGCGTAGGAAGCACTGCATTCAACTCAGCGAATTCGATTTCCACTAAAAATGCGGTGGACGCAAAGTGGGTGATCACTGTATATTTCCCTTCTCTCGGTGCTTTATATTTACCTTTCCCTTCTTTAATGTGCCATTAGGGAAAGGCAAAACCCTCATCTAAAAATTGTTCGAAATTATTTTTCATTAGAATTCATTGAGGCAACGTAGGAAACACTACATTCAACTCAGCGAATTTCAATTTCCACTAAAAAAATGCGGTGGACTCAAAGTGGGTGATCACTGTATATTTCCCTTCTCTTCGGTGCTTTATATTTACCTTTCCCTTCTTTAATGTGCCATTAGGGAAAGGCAAAACCCTCATCTAAAATTGTTCGAAATTATTTTTTATTAGAATTCATTGAGGCAACGTAGGAAACACTACATTCAACTCAGCGAATTTCAATTTCCACTAAAAATGCGGTGGACTCAAAGTGGGTGATCACTGTATATTTCCCTTCTCTCGGTGCTTTATATTTACCTTTCCCTTCTTTAATGTGCCATTAGGGAAAGGCAAAACCCTCATCTAAAATTGTTCGAAATTATTTTTCATTAGAATTCATTGAGGCAACGTAGGAAACACTACATTCAACTCAGCGAATTTCAATTTTCAATAAAAATGCGGTGGACTCAAAGTGGGTGATCACTGTATATTTCCCTTCTCTCGGTGCTTTATATTTACCTTTTCCTTCTTTAATGTGCCATTAGGGAAAGGCAAAACCCTCATCTAAAATTGTTCGAAATTATTTTTCATTAGAATTCATTGAGGCAGCGTAGGAAGCACTGCATTCAACTCAGCGAATTGCGATTTCCAATAAAAATGCGGTGGACTCAAAGTGGGTGATCACTGTATATTTCCCTTCTCTCGGTGCTTTATATTTACCTTTCCCTTCTTTAATGTGCCATTAGGGAAAGGCAAAACCCTCATCTAAAACTTGTTCGAAATTATTTTTCATTAGAATTCATTGAGGCAGCGTAGGAAGCACTGCATTCAACTCAGCGAATTGCGATTTCCAATAAAAAATGCGGTGGACGCAAAGTGGGTGATCACTGTATATTTCCTTTCTCTCGGTGCTTTATATTTACCTTTCCCTTCTTTAATGTGCCATTTGGGAAAGGCAAAACCCTCATCTAAAACTTGTTCGAAATTATTTTTCATTAGAATTCATTGAGGCAGCGTAGGAAGCACTGCATTCAACTCAGCGAATTGCGATTTCCAATAAAAATGCGGTGGACGCAAAGTGGGTGATCACTGTATATTTCCCTTCTCTCGGTGCTTTATATTTACCTTTCCCTTCTTTAATGCGCCATTTGGGAAAGGCAAAACCCTCATCTAAAACTTGTTCGAAATTATTTTTCATTAGAATTCATTGAGGCAGCGTAGGAAGCACTGCATTCAACTCAGCGAATTGCGATTTCAATAAAAATGCGGTGGACGCAAAGTGGGTGATCACTGTATATTTCCCTTCTCTCGGTGCTTTATATTTACCTTTCCCTTCTTTAATGTGCCATTTGGGAAAGGCAAAACCCTCATCTAAAACTTGTTCGAAATTATTTTTCATTAGAATTCATTGAGGCAGCGTAGGAAGCACTGCATTCAACTCAGTGAATTGCGATTTCCAATAAAAATGCGGTGGACGCAAAGTGGGTGATCACTGTATATTTCCCTTCTCTCGGTGCTTTATATTTACCTTTCCCTTCTTTAATGTGCCATTAGGGAAAGGCAAAACCCTCATCTAAAACTTGTTCGAAATTATTTTTCATTAGAATTCATTGAGGCAGCGTAGGAAGCACTGCATTCAACTCAGCGAATTGCGATTTCCAATAAAAAATGCGGTGGACGCAAAGTGGGTGATCACTGTATATTTCCCTTCTCTCGGTGCTTTATATTTACCTTTCCCTTCTTTAATGTGCCATTAGGGAAAGGCAAAACCCTCATCTAAAACTTGTTCGAAATTATTTTTCATTAGAATTCATTGAGGCAGCGTAGGAAGCACTGCATTCAACTCAGCGAATTGCGATTTCCACTAAAAATGCGGTGGACGCAAAGTGGGTGATCACTGTATATTTCCCTTCTCTCGGTGCTTTATATTTACCTTTCCCTTCTTTAATGTGCCATTAGGGAAAGGCAAAACCCTCATCTAAAACTTGTTCGAAATTATTTTCATTAGAATTCATTGAGGCAGCGTAGGAAGCACTGCATTCAACTCAGCGAATTGCGATTTCCAATAAAAAATGCGGTGGACGCAAAGTGGGTGATCACTGTATATTTCCCTTCTCTCGGTGCTTTATATTTACCTTTCCCTTCTTTAATGCGCCATTTGGGAAAGGCAAAACCCTCATCTAAAACTTGTTCGAAATTATTTTTCATTAGAATTCATTGAGGCAGCGTAGGAAGCACTGCATTCAACTCAGCGAATTGCGATTTCAATAAAAATGCGGTGGACGCAAAGTGGGTGATCACTGTATATTTCCCTTCTCTCGGTGCTTTATATTTACCTTTCCTTCTTTAATGTGCCATTAGGGAAAGGCAAAACCCTCATCTAAAACTTGTTCGAAATTATTTTTCATTAGAATTCATTGAGGCAGCGTAGGAAGCACTGCATTCAACTCAGCGAATTGCGATTTCCAATAAAAATGCGGTGGACGCAAAGTGGGTGATCACTGTATATTTCCCTTCTCTCGGTGCTTTATATTTACCTTTCCCTTCTTTAATGTGCCATTGGGAAAGGCAAAACCCTCATCTAAAACTTGTTCGAAATTATTTTTCATTAGAATTCATTGAGGCAGCGTAGGAAGCACTGCATTCAACTCAGCGAATTGCGATTTCCAATAAAAATGCGGTGGACGCAAAGTGGGTGATCACTGTATATTTCCCTTCTCTCGGTGCTTTATATTTACCTTTCCCTTCTTTAATGTGCCATTTGGGAAAGGCAAAACCCTCATCTAAAACTTGTTCGAAATTATTTTTCATTAGAATTCATTGAGGCAGCGTAGTAAGCACTGCATTCAACTCAGCGAATTGCGATTTCAATAAAAATGCGGTGGACGCAAAGTGGGTGATCACTGTATATTTCCCTTCTCTCGGTGCTTTATATTTACCTTTCCCTTCTTTAATGCGCCATTTGGGAAAGGCAAAACCCTCATCTAAAACTTGTTCGAAATTATTTTTCATTAGAATTCATTGAGGCAGCGTAGGAAGCACTGCATTCAACTCAGCGAATTGCGATTTCAATAAAAATGCGGTGGACGCAAAGTGGGTGATCACTGTATATTTCCCTTCTCTCGGTGCTTTATATTTACCTTTCCCTTCTTTAATGTGCCATTTGGGAAAGGCAAAACCCTCATCTAAAACTTGTTCGAAATTATTTTTCATTAGAATTCATTGAGGCAGCGTAGGAAGCACTGCATTCAACTCAGCGAATTGCGATTTCCAATAAAAATGCGGTGGACGCAAAGTGGGTGATCACTGTATATTTCCTTCTCTCGGTGCTTTATATTTACCTTTCCCTTCTTTAATGTGCCATTAGGGAAAGGCAAAACCCTCATCTAAAACTTGTTCGAAATTATTTTTCATTAGAATTCATTGAGGCAGCGTAGGAAGCACTGCATTCAACTCAGCGAATTGCGATTTCAATAAAAATGCGGTGGACGCAAAGTGGGTGATCACTGTATATTTCCTTCTCTCGGTGCTTTATATTTACCTTTCCCTTCTTTAATGTGCCATTTGGGAAAGGCAAAACCCTCATCTAAAACTTGTTCGAAATTATTTTTCATTAGAATTCATTGAGGCAGCGTAGGAAGCACTGCATTCAACTCAGCGAATTGCGATTTCCAATAAAAATGCGGTGGACGCAAAGTGGGTGATCACTGTATATTTCCTTCTCTCGGTGCTTTATATTTACCTTTCCCTTCTTTAATGTGCCATTAGGGAAAGGCAAAACCCTCATCTAAAACTTGTTCGAAATTATTTTTCATTAGAATTCATTGAGGCAGCGTAGGAAGCACTGCATTCAACTCAGCGAATTGCGATTTCCAATAAAAAATGCGGTGGACGCAAAGTGGGTGATCACTGTATATTTCCCTTCTCTCGGTGCTTTATATTTACCTTTCCCTTCTTTAATGTGCCATTAGGGAAAGGCAAAACCCTCATCTAAAACTTGTTCGAAATTATTTTTCATTAGAATTCATTGAGGCAGCGTAGGAAGCACTGCATTCAACTCAGCGAATTGCGATTTCCAATAAAAAATGCGGTGGACGCAAAGTGGGTGATCACTGTATATTTCCCTTCTCTCGGTGCTTTATATTTACCTTTCCTTCTTTAATGTGCCATTAGGGAAAGGCAAAACCCTCATCTAAAACTTGTTCGAAATTATTTTTCATTAGAATTCATTAATTCATTGAGGCAGCGTAGGAAGCACTGCATTCAATTCAGCGAATTGGCGATTTCCAATAAAAATGCGGTGGACGCAAAGTGGGTGATCACTGTATATTTCCCTTCTCTCGGTGCTTTATATTTACCTTTCCCTTCTTTAATGTGCCATTAGGGAAAGGCAAAACCCTCATCTAAAACTTGTTCGAAATTATTTTTCATTAGAATTCATTGAGGCAGCGTAGGAAGCACTGCATTCAACTCAGCGAATTGCGATTTCAATAAAAATGCGGTGGACGCAAAGTGGGTGATCACTGTATATTTCCCTTCTCTCGGTGCTTTATATTTACCTTTCCCTTCTTTAATGTGCCATTAGGGAAAGGCAAAACCCTCATCTAAAACTTGTTCGAAATTATTTTTCATTAGAATTCATTGAGGCAGCGTAGGAAGCACTGCATTCAACTCAGCGAATTGCGATTTCAATAAAAATGCGGTGGACGCAAAGTGGGTGATCACTGTATATTTCCCTTCTCTCGGTGCTTTATATTTACCTTTCCCTTCTTTAATGTGCCATTAGGGAAAGGCAAAACCCTCATCTAAAACTTGTTCGAAATTATTTTTCATTAGAATTCATTGAGGCAGCGTAGGAAGCACTGCATTCAACTCAGCGAATTGCGATTTCCAATAAAAATGCGGTGGACGCAAAGTGGGTGATCACTGTATATTTCCCTTCTCTCGGTGCTTTATATTTACCTTTCCTTTCTTTAATGTGCCATTAGGGAAAGGCAAAACCCTCATCTAAAACTTGTTCGAAATTATTTTTCATTAGAATTCATTGAGGCAGCGTAGGAAGCACTGCATTGAACTCAGCGAATTGCGATTTCCAATAAAAATGCGGTGGACGCAAAGTGGGTGATCACTGTATATTTCCCTTCTCTCGGTGCTTTATATTTACCTTTCCCTTCTTTAATGTGCCATTAGGGAAAGGCAAAACCCTCATCTAAAACTTGTTCGAAATTATTTTTCATTAGAATTCATTGAGGCAGCGTAGGAAGCACTGCATTCAACTCAGCGAATTGCGATTTCAATAAAAATGCGGTGGACGCAAAGTGGGTGATCACTGTATATTTCCCTTCTCTCGGTGCTTTATATTTACCTTTCCCTTCTTTAATGTGCCATTAGGGAAAGGCAAAACCCTCATCTAAAACTTGTTCGAAATTATTTTTCATTAGAATTCATTGAGGCAGCGTAGGAAGCACTGCATTCAATTCAGCGAATTGCGATTTCCAATAAAAATGCGGTGGACGCAAAGTGGATGATCACTGTATATTTCCCTTCTCTCGGTGCTTTATATTTACCTTTCCTTTCTTTAATGTGCCATTAGGGAAAGGCAAAACCCTCATCTAAAACTTGTTCGAAATTATTTTTCATTAGAATTCATTGAGGCAGCGTAGGAAGCACTGCATTCAATTCAGCGAATTGCGATTTCCACTAAAAATGCGGTGGACGCAAAGTGGGTGATCACTGTATATTTCCCTTCTCTCGGTGCTTTATATTTACCTTTCCTTTCTTTAATGTGCCATTAGGGAAAGGCAAAACCCTCATCTAAAACTTGTTCGAAATTATTTTTCATTAGAATTCATTGAGGCAGCGTAGGAAGCACTGCATTCAATTCAGCGAATTGCGATTTCCAATAAAAATGCGGTGGACGCAAAGTGGGTGATCACTGTATATTTCCTTCTCTCGGTGCTTTATATTTACCTTTCCTTTCTTTAATGTGCCATTAGGGAAAGGCAAAACCCTCATCTAAAACTTGTTCCAAATTATTTTTCATTAGAATTCATTGAGGCAGCGTAGGAAGCACTGCATTCAACTCAGCGAATTGCGATTTCCAATAAAAATGCGGTGGACGCAAAGTGGATGATCACTGTATATTTCCCTTCTCTCGGTGCTTTATATTTACCTTTCCTTTCTTTAATGTGCCATTAGGGAAAGGCAAAACCCTCATCTAAAACTTGTTCGAAATTATTTTTCATTAGAATTCATTGAGGCAGCGTAGGAAGCACTGCATTCAATTCAGCGAATTGCGATTTCCAATAAAAAATGCGGTGGACGCAAAGTGGGTGATCACTGTATATTTCCCTTCTCTCGGTGCTTTATATTTACCTTTCCTTTCTTTAATGTGCCATTAGGGAAAGGCAAAACCCTCATCTAAAACTTGTTCAAATTATTTTTTCATTAGAATTCATTGAGGCAGCGTAGGAAGCACTGCATTCAACTCAGCGAATTGCGATTTCCAATAAAAATGCGGTGGACGCAAAGTGGGTGATCACTGTATATTTCCCTTCTCTCGGTGCTTTATATTTACCTTTCCTTTCTTTAATGTGCCATTAGGGAAAGGCAAAACCCTCATCTAAAACTTGTTCGAAATTATTTTTCATTAGAATTCATTGAGGCAGCGTAGGAAGCACTGCATTCAACTCAGCGAATTGCGATTTCCAATAAAAATGCGGTGGACGCAAAGTGGGTGATCACTGTATATTTCCCTTCTCTCGGTGCTTTATATTTACCTTTCCTTTCTTTAATGTGCCATTAGGGAAAGGCAAAACCCTCATCTAAAACTTGTTCGAAATTATTTTTCATTAGAATTCATTGAGGCAGCGTAGGAAGCACTGCATTCAATTCAGCGAATTGCGATTTCAATAAAAATGCGGTGGACGCAAAGTGGGTGATCACTGTATATTTCCCTTCTCTCGGTGCTTTATATTTACCTTTCCTTTCTTTAATGTGCCATTAGGGAAAGGCAAAACCCTCATCTAAAACTTGTTCGAAATTATTTTTCATTAGAATTCATTGAGGCAGCGTAGGAAGCACTGCATTCAATTCAGCGAATTGCGATTTCAATAAAAATGCGGTGGACGCAAAGTGGGTGATCACTGTATATTTCCCTTCTCTCGGTGCTTTATATTTACCTTTCCTTTCTTTAATGTGCCATTAGGGAAAGGCAAAACCCTCATCTAAAACTTGTTCGAAATTATTTTTCATTAGAATTCATTGAGGCAGCGTAGGAAGCACTGCATTCAACTCAGCGAATTGCGATTTCCAATTAAAAATGCGGTGGACGCAAAGTGGATGATCACTGTATATTTCCTTCTCTCGGTGCTTTATATTTACCTTTCCTTTCTTTAATGCGCCATTAGGGAAAGGCAAAACCCTCATCTAAAACTTGTTCCAAATTATTTTTCATTAGAATTCATTTAGGCAGCGTAGGAAGCACTGCATTCAATTCAGCGAATAGCGATTTCCAATAAAAATGCGGTGGACGCAAAGTGGGTGATCACTGTATATTTCCCTTCTCTCGGTGCTTTATATTTACCTTTCCTTTCTTTAATGTGCCATTAGGGAAAGGCAAAACCCTCATCTAAAACTTGTTCCAAATTATTTTTCATTAGAATTCATTGAGGCAGCGTAGGAAGCACTGCATTCAACTCAGCGAATTGCGATTTCCAATAAAAATGCGGTGGACGCAAAGTGGGTGATCACTGTATATTTCCCTTCTCTCGGTGCTTTATATTTACTTTTTCCTTTCTTTAATGCGCCATTAGGGAAAGGCAAAACCCTCATCTAAAACTTGTTCCAAATTATTTTTCATTAGAATTCATTTAGGCAGCGTAGGAAGCACTGCATTCAATTCAGCGAATAGCGATTTCCACTAAAAATGCGGTGGACGCAAAGTGGGTGATCACTGTATATTTCCCTTCTCTCGGTGCTTTATATTTACCTTTCCTTTCTTTAATGCGCCATTAGGGAAAGGCAAAACCCTCATCTAAAACTTGTTCCAAATTATTTTTCATTAGAATTCATTGAGGCAGCGTAGGAAGCACTGCATTCAACTCAGCGAATTGCGATTTCCAATTAAAATGCGGTGGACGCAAAGTGGATGATCACTGTATATTTCCCTTCTCTCGGTGCTTTATATTTACCTTTCCTTTCTTTAATGCGCCATTAGGGAAAGGCAAAACCTCATCTAAAACTTGTTCCAAATTATTTTTCATTAGAATTCATTTAGGCAGCGTAGGAAGCACTGCATTCAATTCAGCGAATAGCGATTTCCAATTAAAATGCGGTGGACGCAAAGTGGATGATCACTGTATATTTCCCTTCTCTCGGTGCTTTATATTTACCTTTCCTTTCTTTAATGCGCCATTAGGGAAAAGGCAAAACCCTCATCTAAAACTTGTTCCAAATTATTTTTCATTAGAATTCATTGAGGCAGCGTAGGAAGCACTGCATTCAATTCAGCGAATTGCGATTTCCAATTAAAATGCGGTGGACGCAAAGTGGATGATCACTGTATATTTCCTTCTCTCGGTGCTTTATATTTACCTTTCCTTTCTTTAATGCGCCATTAGGGAAAGGCAAAACCCTCATCTAAAACTTGTTCCAAATTATTTTTCATTAGAATTCATTTAGGCAGCGTAGGAAGCACTGCATTCAATTCAGCGAATAGCGATTTCAATTAAAAAATGCGGTGGACGCAAAGTGGATGATCACTGTATATTTCCCTTCTCTCGGTGCTTTATATTTACCTTTCCTTTCTTTAATGCGCCATTAGGGAAAGGCAAAACCCTCATCTAAAACTTGTTCCAAATTATTTTTCATTAGAATTCAATTAGGCAGCGTAGGAAGCACTGCATTCAATTCAGCGAATAGCGATTTCCAATTAAAATGCGGTGGACGCAAAGTGGATGATCACTGTATATTTCCCTTCTCTCGGTGCTTTATATTTACCTTTCCTTTCTTTAATGCGCCATTAGGGAAAGGCAAAACCCTCATCTAAAACTTGTTCCAAATTATTTTTCATTAGAATTCAATTAGGCAGCGTAGGAAGCACTGCATTCAATTCAGCGAATAGCGATTTCCAATTAAAAATGCGGTGGACGCAAAGTGGATGATCACTGTATATTTCCCTTCTCTCGGTGCTTTATATTTACCTTTCCTTTCTTTAATGCGCCATTAGGGAAAGGCAAAACCCTCATCTAAAACTTGTTCCAAATTATTTTTCATTAGAATTCATTTAGGCAGCGTAGGAAGCACTGCATTCAATTCAGCGAATAGCGATTTCAATTAAAATGCGGTGGACGCAAAGTGGGTGATCACTGTATATTTCCCTTCTCTCGGTGCTTTATATTTACCTTTCCTTTCTTTAATGTGCCATTAGGAAAAGGCAAAACCCTCATCTAAAACTTGTTCCAAATTATTTTTCATTAGAATTCATTTAGGCAGCGTAGGAAGCACTGCATTCAATTCAGCGAATAGCGATTTCCAATTAAAATGCGGTGGACGCAAAGTGGGTGATCACTGTATATTTCCCTTCTCTCGGTGCTTTATATTTACCTTTCCTTTCTTTAATTTGCCATTAGGGAAAGGCAAAACCCTCATCTAAAACTTGTTCCAAATTATTTTTCATTAGAATTCATTGAGGCAGCGTAGGAAGCACTGCATTCAACTCAGCGAATTGCGATTTCCAATTAAAATGCGGTGGACGCAAAGTGGATGATCACTGTATATTTCCCTTCTCTCGGTGCTTTATATTTACCTTTCCTTTCTTTAATGCGCCATTAGGGAAAGGCAAAACCCTCATCTAAAACTTGTTCCAAATTATTTTTCATTAGAATTCATTTAGGCAGCGTAGGAAGCACTGCATTCAATTCAGCGAATAGCGATTTCCAATTAAAATGCGGTGGACGCAAAGTGGATGATCACTGTATATTTCCCTTCTCTCGGTGCTTTATATTTACCTTTCCTTTCTTTAATGCGCCATTAGGGAAAGGCAAAACCCTCATCTAAAACTTGTTCCAAATTATTTTTCATTAGAATTCATTTAGGCAGCGTAGGAAGCACTGCATTCAATTCAGCGAATAGCGATTTCCAATTAAAAATGCGGTGGACGCAAAGTGGGTGATCACTGTATATTTCCCTTCTCTCGGTGCTTTATATTTACCTTTCCTTTCTTTAATGCGCCATTAGGGAAAGGCAAAACCCTCATCTAAAACTTGTTCCAAATTATTTTTCATTAGAATTCATTGAGGCAGCGTAGGAAGCACTGCATTCAATTCAGCGAATTGCGATTTCCAATTAAAATGCGGTGGACGCAAAGTGGGTGATCACTGTATATTTCCCTTCTCTCGGTGCTTTATATTTACCTTTCCTTTCTTTAATGCGCCATTAGGGAAAGGCAAAACCCTCATCTAAAACTTGTTCCAAATTATTTTTCATTAGAATTCATTGAGGCAGCGTAGGAAGCACTGCATTCAATTCAGCGAATTGCGATTTCCAATTAAAATGCGGTGGACGCAAAGTGGGTGATCACTGTATATTTCCCTTCTCTCGGTGCTTTATATTTACCTTTCCTTTCTTTAATGCGCCATTAGGGAAAGGCAAAACCCTCATCTAAAACTTGTTCCAAATTATTTTTTCATTAGAATTCATTGAGGCAGCGTAGGAAGCACTGCATTCAACTCAGCGAATTGCGATTTCCAATAAAAAATGCGGTGGACGCAAAGTGGGTGATCACTGTATATTTCCCTTCTCTCGGTGCTTTTATATTTACCTTTCCTTCTTTAATGCGCCATTTGGGAAAGGCAAAACCCTCATCTAAAACTTGTTCGAAATTATTTTTCATTAGAATTCATTGAGGCAGCGTAGGAAGCACTGCATTCAACTCAGCGAATTGCGATTTCCAATAAAAATGCGGTGGACGCAAAGTGGGTGATCACTGTATATTTTCCTTCTCTCGGTGCTTTATATTTACCTTTCCTTTCTTTAATGCGCCATTTGGGAAAGGCAAAACCCTCATCTAAAACTTGTTCGAAATTATTTTTCATTAGAATTCATTGAGGCAGCGTAGGAAGCACTGCATTCAACTCAGCGAATTGCGATTTCCAATAAAAATGCGGTGGACGCAAAGTGGGTGATCACTGTATATTTCCCTTCTCTCGGTGCTTTATATTTACCTTTCCTTCTTTAATGTGCCATTAGGGAAAGGCAAAACCCTCATCTAAAACTTGTTCGAAATTATTTTTCATTAGAATTCATTGAGGCAGCGTAGGAACCACTGCATTCAATTCAGCGAATAGCGATTTCCACTTAAAAATGCGGTGGACGCAAAGTGGGTGATCACTGTATATTTCCTTCTCTCGGTGCTTTATATTTACCTTTCCTTTCTTTAATTTGCCATTAGGGAAAGGCAAAACCCTCATCTAAAACTTGTTCGAAATTATTTTTCATTAGAATTCATTGAGGCAGCGTAGGAAGCACTGCATTCAACTCAGCGAATTGCGATTTCCAATAAAAATGCGGTGGACGCAAAGTGGGTGATCACTGTATATTTCCCTTTTCTCTGTGCTTTATGTTTACATTTCCTTTCTTTAATGTGGCATTAGGGAAAGGCAAAATCCTCATCTAAAACTTGTTCGAAATTATTTTTCATTAGAATTCATTGAGGCAGCGTAGGAAGCACTGCATTCAACTCAGCGAATTGCGATTTCCAATAAAAATGCAGTGGACGCAAAGTGGGTGATCACTGTATATTTCCCTTCTCTCGGTGCTTTATATTTACCTTTCCTTTCTTTAATGTGCCATTGGGGAAAGGCAAAACCCTCATCTAAAACTTGTTCGAAATTATTTTTCATTAGAATTCATTGAGGCAGCGTAGGAAGCACTGCATTCAACTCAGCGAATTGCGATTCCCACTAAAATGCGGTGGACGCAAAGTGGGTGATCACTGTATATTTCCTTCTCTCTGTGCTTTATATTTACCTTTCCTTTCTTTAATGTGCCATTAGGGAAAGGCAAAACCCTCATCTAAAACTTGTTCCAAATTATTTTTCATTAGAATTCATTGAGGCAGCGTAGGAAGCACTGCATTCAACTCAGCGAATTGCGATTTCCAATAAAAATGCGGTGGACGCAAAGTGGGTGATCACTGTATATTTCCTTCTCTCTGTTTTTTATATTTACCTTTTCCCTTCTTTAATGTGCCATTAGGGAAAGGCAAAACCCTCATCTAAAACTTGTTCGAAATTATTTTTCATTAGAATTCATTGAGGCAGCGTAGAAAAGCACTGCATTCAACTCAGCGAATTGCGATTTCCAATAAAAAAATGCAGTGGACGCAAAGTGGGTAATCACTGTATATTTTCCTTCTCTCGGTGCTTTATATTTACCTTTCCTTCTTTAATGCGCCATTTGGGAAAGGCAAAACCCTCATCTAAAACTTGTTCGAAATTATTTTTCATTAGAATTCATTGAGGCAGCGTAGGAAGCACTGCATTCAACTCAGCGAATTGCGATTTCCAATAAAAATGCGGTGGACGCAAAGTGGGTGATCACTGTATATTTTCCTTCTCTCGGTGCTTTATATTTACCTTTCCCTTCTTTAATGCGCCATTTGGGAAAGGCAAAACCCTCATCTAAAACTTGTTCGAAATTATTTTTCATTAGAATTCATTGAGGCAGCGTAGGAACCACTGCATTCAATTCAGCGAATAGCGATTTCCACTAAAAATGCGGTGGACGCAAAGTGGGTGATCACTGTATATTTCCCTTCTCTCGGTGCTTTATATTTACCTTTCCTTTCTTTAATGCACCATTAGGGAAAGGCAAAACCCTCATCTAAAACTTGTTCGAAATTATTTTTTTCATTAGAATTCATTGAGGCAGAGTAGGAAGCACTGCATTCAACTCAGCGAATTGCGATTTCCAATAAAAATGCAGTGGACGCAAAGTGGGTGATCACTGTATATTTCCTTCTCTCGGTGCTTTATATTTACCTTTCCTTTCTTTAATGTGCACCATTAGGGGGAAAGGAAAAACCCTCATCTAAAACTTGTTCGAAATTATTTTTCATTAGAATTCATTGAGGCAGCGTAGGAAGCACTGCATTCAACTCAGCGAATTGCGATTTCCAATAAAAATGCAGTGGACGCAAAGTGGGTGATCACTGTATATTTCCCTTCTCTCGGTGCTTTATATTTACCTTTCCCTTCTTTAATGTGCCATTGGGGAAAGGCAAAACCCTCATCTAAAACTTGTTCGAAATTCTTTTTTCATTAGAATTCATTGAGGCAGCGTAGGAAGCAATGCATTCAACTCAGCGAATTGCGATTTCCACTAAAAAATGCGGTGGACGCAAAGTGGGTGATCACTGTATATTTCCCTTCTCTCTGTGCTTTATATTTACCTTTCCCTTCTTTAATGCGCCATTTGGGAAAGGCAAAACCCTCATCTAAATCTTGTTCGAAATTATTTTTCATTAGAATTCATTGAGGCAGCGTAGGAAGCAATGCATTCAACTCAGCGAATTGCGATTTCCAATAAAAATGCGGTGGACGCAAAGTGGGTGATCACTGTATATTTCCCTTCTCTCGGTGCTTTATATTTACCTTTCCCTTCTTTAATATGACATTTGGGAAAGGCAAAACCCTCATCTAAATCTTGTTCGAAATTATTTTTTCATTTAGGAATTCATTGAGGCAGCGTAGGAAGCAATGCATTCAACTCAGCGAATTGCGATTTCCACTAAAAATGCGGTGGACGCAAAGTGGGTGATCACTGTATAATTCCCTTCTCTCGGTGCTTTATATTTACCTTTCCCTTCTTTAATATGACATTAGGGAAAGGCAAAACCCTCATCTAAATCTTGTTCGAAATTATTTTTCATTAGAATTCATTGAGGCAGCGTAGGAAGCAATGCATTCAACTCAGCGAATTGCGATTTCCACTAAAAATGCGGTGGACGCAAAGTGGGTGATCACTGTATATTTCCCTTCTCTCGGTTTTTTATATTTACCTTTCCCTTCTTTAATGTGCCATTAGGGAAAGGCAAAACCCTCATCTAAAACTTGTTCGAAATTTTTTTTTTCATTAGAATTCATTGAGGCAGCGTAGGAAGCACTGCATTGAACTCAGCGAATTGCGATTTCCACTAAAAATGCGGTGGACGCAAAGTGGGTGATCACTGTATATTTCCCTTCTTTCGGTGCTTTATATTTACCTTTCCCTTCTTTAATGTGCCATTAGAGAAAGGTAAAACCCTAATCTAAAACTAGTTCGAAATTATTTTTCATTAGAATTCATTGAGGCAGCGTAGGAAGCACTACATTGAATTCAGCGAATTGCGGTTTCCAATAAAAATGCGGTGGACGCAAAGTGGGTGATCACTGTATATTTCCCTTCTCTCGGTGCTTTATATTTACCTTTCCCTTCTTTAATGTGCCATTAGAGAAAGGCAAAACCATCATCTAAAACTTGTTCGAAATTATTTTTCATTAGAATTAATTGAGGCAGCGTAGGAAGCACTGCATTCAACTCAGCGAATTGCGATTTCCAATAAAAATGCGGTGGACGCAAAGTGGGTGATCACTGTATATTTCCCTTCTCTCGGTGCTTTATATTTACCTTTCCCTTCTTTAATGTGCCATTAGGGAAAGTCAAAACCCTCATCTAAAACTTGTTCGAAATTTTTTTTCATTAGAATTCATTGAGGCAGCGTAGGAAGCACTGCATTGAACTCAGCGAATTGCGATTTCCAATAAAAATGCGGTGGACGCAAAGTGGGTGATCACTGTATATTTCCCTTCTCTCGGTGCTTTATATTTACCTTTCCCTTCTTTAATGTGCCATTAGGGAAAGGCAAAACCCTCATCTAAAACTTGTTCGAAATTATTTTTCATTAGAATTCATTGAGGCAGCGTAGGAAGCACTGCATTGAACTCAGCGAATTGCGATTTCCACTAAAAATGCGGTGGACGCAAAGTGGGTGATCACTGTATATTTCCCTTCTCTCGGTGCTTTATATTTACCTTTCCCTTCTTTAATGTGCCATTAGGGAAAGGCAAAAACCTCATCTAAAATTGTTCGAAATTATTTTTCATTAGAATTCAATGAGAATAGGAAGCACTGCATTCAACTCAGCGAATTACGATTTCCACTAAAAATGCAGTGGACGCAAAGTGGGTGATCACTGTATATTTCCTTCTCTCTCGGTGTTTTTATATTTACCTTTTCCCTTCTTTAATGTGCCATTAGGGAAAGGCAAAACCCTCATCTAAAACTTGTTCGAAATTATTTTTCATTAGAATTCATTGAGGCAGCGTAGGAAGCACTGCATTCAACTCAGCGAATTACGATTTCCAATAAAAATGCGGTGGACGCAAAGTGGATGATCACTGTATATTTCCCTTCTCTCGGTGCTTTATATTTACCTTTCCTTTCTTTAATGTGACATTAGGGAAAGGCAAAACCCTCATCTAAAACTTGTTCGAAATTATTTTTCATTAGAATTCATTGAGGCAGCGTAGGAAGCACTGCATTCAACTCAGCGAATTGCGATTTCCAATTAAAATGCGGTGGACGCAAAGTGGATGATCACTGTATATTTCCCTTCTCTCGGTGCTTTATATTTACCTTTCCTTTCTTTAATGTGCCATTAGGAAAGGCAAAACCCTCATCTAAAACTTGTTCCAAATTATTTTTCATTAGAATTCATTGAGGCAGCGTAGGAAGCACTGCATTCAACTCAGCGAATTGCGATTTCCAATTAAAAATGCGGTGGACGCAAAGTGGATGATCACTGTATATTTCCTTCTCTCGGTGCTTTATATTTACCTTTCCTTTCTTTAATGCGCCATTAGGGAAAGGCAAAACCCTCATCTAAAACTTGTTCCAAATTATTTTTTCATTAGAATTCATTGAGGCAGCGTAGGAAGCACTGCATTCAACTCAGCGAATTGCGATTTCCAATAAAAAATGCGGTGGACGCAAAGTGGATGATCACTGTATATTTCCCTTCTCTCGGTGCTTTATATTTACCTTTCCTTTCTTTAATGCGCCATTAGGGAAAGGCAAAACCCTCATCTAAAACTTGTTCCAAATTATTTTTCATTAGAATTCATTGAGGCAGCGTAGGAAGCACTGCATTCATTTCAGCGAATTGCGATTTCCAATAAAAAATGCGGTGGACGCAAAGTGGATGATCACTGTATATTTCCCTTCTCTCGGTGCTTTATATTTACCTTTCCTTTCTTTAATGCGCCATTAGGGAAAGGCAAAACCCTCATCTAAAACTTGTTCCAAATTATTTTTCATTAGAATTCATTGAGGCAGCGTAGGAAGCACTGCATTCAACTCAGCGAATTGCGATTTCCAATTAAAATGCGGTGGACGCAAAGTGGATGATCACTGTATATTTCCCTTCTCTCGGTGCTTTATATTTACCTTTCCTTTCTTTAATGCGCCATTAGGGAAAGGCAAAACCCTCATCTAAAACTTGTTCCAAATTATTTTTCATTAGAATTCATTGAGGCAGCGTAGGAAGCACTGCATTCAACTCAGCGAATTGCGATTTCCAATAAAAATGCGGTGGACGCAAAGTGGATGATCACTGTATATTTCCCTTCTCTCGGTGCTTTATATTTACCTTTCCTTTCTTTAATGCGCCATTAGGGAAAGGCAAAACCCTCATCTAAAACTTGTTCGAAATTATTTTTCATTAGAATTCATTGAGGCAGCGTAGGAAGCACTGCATTCAACTCAGCGAATTGCGATTTCCAATAAAAAATGCGGTGGACGCAAAGTGGGTGATCACTGTATATTTCCCTTTCTCTCGGTGCTTTATATTTACCTTTCCTTTCTTTAATGCGCCATTAGGGAAAGGCAAAACCCTCATCTAAAACTTGTTCGAAATTATTTTTCATTAGAATTCATTGAGGCAGCGTAGGAAGCACTGCATTCAACTCAGCGAATTGCGATTTCCAATAAAAAATGCGGTGGACGCAAAGTGGGTGATCACTGTATATTTTCCTTCTCTCGGTGCTTTATATTTACCTTTCCCTTCTTTAATGCGCCATTTGGGAAAGGCAAAACCCTCATCTAAAACTTGTTCGAAATTATTTTTCATTAGAATTCATTGAGGCAGCGTAGGAAGCACTGCATTCAACTCAGCGAATTGCGATTTCCAATAAAAATGCAGTGGACGCAAAGTGGGTGATCACTGTATATTTCCCTTCTCTCGGTGCTTTATATTTACCTTTCCCTTCTTTAATGCGCCATTTGGGAAAGGCAAAACCCTCATCTAAAACTTGTTCGAAATTATTTTTCATTAGAATTCATTGAGGCAGCGTAGGAAGCAATGCATTCAACTCAGCGAATTGCGATTTCCAATAAAAATGCGGTGGACGCAAAGTGGGTGATCACTGTATATTTCCCTTCTCTCTGTGCTTTATATTTACCTTTCCCTTCTTTAATATGACATTAGGGAAAGGCAAAACCCTCATCTAAAACTTGTTCGAAATTATTTTTCATTAGAATTCATTGAGGCAGCGTAGGGAAGCAATGCATTCAACTCAGCGAATTGCGATTTCCAATAAAAATGCGGTGGACGCAAAGTGGGTGATCACTGTATATTTCCCTTCTCTCGGTGCTTTATATTTACCTTTCCCTTCTTTAATGTGACATTAGGGAAAGGCAAAACCCTCATCTAAAACTTGTTCGAAATTATTTTTCATTAGAATTCATTGAGGCAGCGTAGGAAGCAATGCATTCAACTCAGCGAATTGCGATTTCCAATAAAAATGCGGTGGACGCAAAGTGGGTGATCACTGTATATTTCCCTTCTCTCGGTGCTTTATATTTACCTTTCCTTCTTTAATGTGCCATTAGGGAAAGGCAAAACCCTCATCTAAAACTTGTTCGAAATTATTTTTTTCATTAGAATTCATTGAGGCAGCGTAGGAAGCAATGCATTCAACTCAGCGAATTGCGATTTCCAATAAAAAATGCGGTGGACGCAAAGTGGGTGATCACTGTATATTTCCCTTCTCTCGGTGCTTTATATTTACCTTTCCCTTCTTTAATGTGCCATTAGGGAAAGGCAAAACCCTCATCTAAAACTTGTTCGAAATTATTTTTCATTAGAATTCATTGAGGCAGCGTAGGAAGCAATGCATTCAACTCAGCGAATTGCGATTTCCAATAAAAATGCGGTGGACGCAAAGTGGGTGATCACTGTATATTTCCCTTCTCTCGGTGCTTTATATTTACCTTTCCCTTCTTTAATGTGCCATTAGGGGAAAGGCAAAACCCTCATCTAAAACTTGTTCGAAATTATTTTTCATTAGAATTCATTGAGGCAGCGTAGGAAGCAATGCATTCAACTCAGCGAATTGCGATTTCCAATAAAAATGCGGTGGACGCAAAGTGGGTGATCACTGTATATTTCCCTTCTCTCGGTGCTTTATATTTACCTTTCCTTCTTTAATGTGCCATTAGGGAAAGGCAAAACCCTCATCTAAAACTTGTTCGAAATTATTTTTCATTAGAATTCATTGAGGCAGCGTAGGAAGCAATGCATTCAACTCAGCGAATTGCGATTTCCAATAAAAATGCGGTGGACGCAAAGTGGGTGATCACTGTATATTTCCCTTCTCTCGGTGCTTTATATTTACCTTTCCCTTCTTTAATGTGCCATTAGGGAAAGGCAAAACCCTCATCTAAAACTTGTTCGAAATTATTTTTCATTAGAATTCATTGAGGCAGCGTAGGAAGCAATGCATTCAACTCAGCGAATTGCGATTTCCAATAAAAATGCGGTGGACGCAAAGTGGGTGATCACTGTATATTTCCCTTCTCTCGGTGCTTTATATTTACCTTTCCCTTCTTTAATGTGCCATTAGGGAAAGGCAAAACCCTCATCTAAAACTTGTTCGAAATTATTTTTCATTAGAATTCATTGAGGCAGCGTAGGAAGCACTGCATTCAACTCAGCGAATTGCGATTTCCAATAAAAATGCGGTGGACGCAAAGTGGGTGATCACTGTATATTTCCCTTCTCTCGGTGCTTTATATTTACCTTTCCCTTCTTTAATGTGCCATTAGGGAAAGGCAAAACCCTCATCTAAAACTTGTTCGAAATTATTTTTCATTAGAATTCATTGAGGCAGCGTAGGAAGCACTGCATTCAACTCAGCGAATTGCGATTTCCAATAAAAATGCGGTGGACGCAAAGTGGGTGATCACTGTATATTTCCCTTCTCTCGGTGCTTTATATTTACCTTTCCCTTCTTTAATGTGCCATTAGGGAAAGGCAAAACCCTCATCTAAAACTTGTTCGAAATTATTTTTCATTAGAATTCATTGAGGCAGCGTAGGAAGCACTGCATTCAACTCAGCGAATTGCGATTTCCAATAAAAATGCGGTGGACGCAAAGTGGGTGATCACTGTATATTTTCCCTTCTCTCGGTGCTTTATATTTACCTTTCCCTTCTTTAATGTGACATTAGGGAAAGGCAAAACCCTCATCTAAAACTTGTTCGAAATTATTTTCATTAGAATTCATTGAGGCAGCGTAGGAAGCACTGCATTCAACTCAGCGAATTGCGATTTCCAATAAAAATGCGGTGGACGCAAAGTGGGTGATCACTGTATATTTCCCTTCTCTCGGTGCTTTATATTTACCTTTCCTTCTTTAATGTGCCATTAGGGAAAGGCAAAACCCTCATCTAAAACTTGTTCGAAATTATTTTTCATTAGAATTCATTGAGGCAGCGTAGGAAGCAATGCATTCAACTCAGCGAATTGCGATTTCCAATAAAAATGCGGTGGACGCAAAGTGGGTGATCACTGTATTTTTCCCTTCTCTCGGTGCTTTATATTTACCTTTCCTTCTTTAATATGCCATTAGGGAAAGGCAAAACCCTCATCTAAAACTTGTTCGAAATTATTTTTCATTAGAATTCATTTAATGCATTCAACTCATTAATTGCGATTTCCACTAAAAAAGGCAAAAACCCTTTCCCATCTTTAAAACATTGTTCGAAATTATTTTTCATTAGAATTCATTGAGGCAGCGTAGGAAGCAATGCATTCAACTCAGCGAATTGCGATTTCAACTAAAAATGCGGTGGACGCAAAGTGGGTGATCACTGTATTTTTCCCTTCTCTCGGTGCTTTATATTTACCTTTCCCTTCTTTAATGTGCCATTAGGGAAAGGCAAAACCCTCATCTAAAACTTGTTCGAAATTATTTTTCATTAGAATTCATTGAGGCAGCGTAGGAAGCAATGCATTCAACTCAGCGAATTGCGATTTCAATAAAAATGCGGTGGACGCAAAGTGGGTGATCACTGTATTTTCCCTTCTCTCGGTGCTTTATATTTACCTTTCCTTCTTTAATGTGCCATTAGGGAAAGGCAAAACCCTCATCTAAAACTTGTTCGAAATTATTTTTCATTAGAATTCATTGAGGCAGCGTAGGAAGCACTGCATTCAACTCAGCGAATTGCGATTTCCACTAAAAATGCGGTGGACGCAAAGTGGGTGATCACTGTATATTTCCCTTCTCTCGGTGCTTTATATTTACCTTTCCCTTCTTTAATGTGCCATTAGGGAAAGGCAAAACCCTCATCTAAAACTTGTTCGAAATTATTTTTCATTAGAATTCATTGAGGCAGCGTAGGAAGCAATGCATTCAACTCAGCGAATTGCGATTTCCAATAAAAATGCGGTGGACGCAAAGTGGGTGATCACTGTATATTTCCCTTCTCTCGGTGCTTTATATTTACCTTTCCCTTCTTTAATGTGCCATTAGGGAAAGGCAAAACCCTCATCTAAAACTTGTTCGAAATTATTTTCATTAGAATTCATTGAGGCAGCGTAGGAAGCAATGCATTCAACTCAGCGAATTGCGATTTCCAATAAAAATGCGGTGGACGCAAAGTGGGTGATCACTGTATATTTCCCTTCTCTCGGTGCTTTATATTTACCTTTCCCTTCTTTAATGTGCCATTAGGGAAAGGCAAAACCCTCATCTAAAACTTGTTCGAAATTATTTTTCATTAGAATTCATTGAGGCAGCGTAGGAAGCAATGCATTCAACTCAGCGGAATTGCGATTTCCAATAAAAAAATGCGGTGGACGCAAAGTGGGTGATCACTGTATATTTCCCTTCTCTCGGTGCTTTATATTTACCTTTCCTTCTTTAATGTGCCATTAGGGAAAGGCAAAACCCTCATCTAAAACTTGTTCGAAATTATTTTTCATTAGAATTCATTGAGGCAGCGTAGGAAGCAATGCATTCAACTCAGCGAATTGCGATTTCCAATAAAAATGCGGTGGACGCAAAGTGGGTGATCACTGTATTTTCCCTTCTCTCGGTGCTTTATATTTACCTTTCCTTCTTTAATGTGCCATTAGGGAAAGGCAAAACCCTCATCTAAAACTTGTTCGAAATTATTTTTCATTAGAATTCATTGAGGCAGCGTAGGAAGCACTGCATTCAACTCAGCGAATTGCGATTTCCAATAAAAATGCGGTGGACGCAAAGTGGGTGATCACTGTATATTTCCCTTCTCTCAGTGCTTTATATTTACCTTTCCCTTCTTTAATGTGACATTAGGGAATGGCAAAACCCTCATCTAAAACTTGTTCGAAATTATTTTTCATTAGAATTCATTGAGGCAGCGTAGGAAGCAATGCATTCAACTCAGCGAATTGCGATTTCCAATAAAAATGCGGTGGACGCAAAGTGGGTGATCACTGTATTTTTCCCTTCTCTCGGTGCTTTATATTTACCTTTCCCTTCTTTAATGTGCCATTAGGGAAAGGCAAAACCCTCATCTAAAACTTGTTCGAAATTATTTTTCATTAGAATTCATTGAGGCAGCGTAGGAAGCAATGCATTCAACTCAGCTAAAATTGAAATTATTTCCAATAAAAATGCGGTGGACGCAAAAGTGGGTGATCACTGTATATTTCCCTTCTCTCGGTGCTTTATATTTACCTTTCCTTCTTTAATGTGCCATTAGGGAAAGGCAAAACCCTCATCTAAAACTTGTTCGAAATTATTTTTCATTAGAATTCATTGAGGCAGCGTAGGAAGCAATGCATTCAACTCAGCGAATTGCGATTTCCACTAAAAATGCGGTGGACGCAAAGTGGGTGATCACTGTATATTTCCCTTCTCTCGGTGCTTTATATTTACCTTTCCCTTCTTTAATGTGCCATTAGGGAAAGGCAAAACCCTCATCTAAAACTTGTTCGAAATTATTTTTTCATTAGAATTCATTGAGGTATGAAGCGTAGGAAAGCGATTTCCAATTAAAATGCGGTGGACTAAAATGCATTCAACTCAGCGAATTGCGATTTCCTAAAACTTGTTCGAAATTATTTTCAAAAATGCGGTGGACGCAAGTGGGTGATCACTGTATATTTCCCTTCTCTCGGTGCTTTATATTTACCTTTCCCTTCTTTAATGTGCCATTAGGGAAAGGCAAAACCCTCATCTAAAACTTGTTCGAAATTATTTTTCATTAGAATTCATTGAGGCAGCGTAGGAAGCAATGCATTCAACTCAGGGAATTGCGATTTCCAATAAAAATGCGGTGGACGCAAAGTGGGTGATCACTGTATATTTCCCTTCTCTCGGTGCTTTTATTTACCTTTCCTTCTTTAATGTGCCATTAGGGAAAGGCAAAACCCTCATCTAAAACTTGTTCGAAATTATTTTTCATTAGAATTCATTGAGGCAGCGTAGGAAGCACTGCATTCAACTCAGCGAATTGCGATTTCCAATAAAAATGCGGTGGACGCAAAGTGGGTGATCACTGTATATTTCCCTTCTCTCGGTGCTTTATATTTACCTTTCCCTTCTTTAATGTGCCATTAGGGAAAGGCAAAACCCTCATCTAAAACTTGTTCGAAATTATTTTTCATTAGAATTCATTGAGGCAGCGTAGGAAGCACTGCATTCAACTCAGCGAATTGCGATTTCCAATAAAAATGCGGTGGACGCAAAGTGGGTGATCACTGTATATTTCCCTTCTCTCGGTGCTTTATATTTACCTTTCCTTCTTTAATGTGCCATTAGGAAAGGCAAAACCCTCATCTAAAACTTGTTCGAAATTATTTTTCATTAGAATTCATTGAGGCAGCGTAGGAAGCACTGCATTCAACTCAGCGAATTACGATTTCCAATAAAAATGCGGTGGACGCAAAGTGGGTGATCACTGTATATTTCCCTTCTCTCGGTGCTTTATATTTACCTTTCCCTTCTTTAATGTGCCATTAGGGAAAGGCAAAACCCTCATCTAAAACTTGTTCGAAATTATTTTTCATTAGAATTCATTGAGGCAGCGTAGGAAGCACTGCATTCAACTCAGCGAATTGCGATTTCCAATAAAAATGCGGTGGACGCAAAGTGGGTGATCACTGTATTTTCCCTTCTCTCGGTGCTTTATATTTACCTTTCCTTCTTTAATGTGCCATTAGGGAAAGGCAAAACCCTCATCTAAAACTTGTTCGAAATTATTTTTCATTAGAATTCATTGAGGCAGCGTAGGAAGCACTGCATTCAACTCAGCGAATTGCGATTTCCACTAAAAATGCGGTGGACGCAAAGTGGGTGATCACTGTATATTTTCCCTTCTCTCTGTGCTTTATATTTACCTTTCCCTTCTTTAATGTGCCATTAGGGAAAGGCAAAACCCTCATCTAAAACTTGTTCGAAATTATTTTCATTAGAATTCATTGAGGCAGCGTAGGAAGCAATGCATTCAACTCAGCGAATTGCGATTTCCAATAAAAAATGCGGTGGACGCAAAGTGGGTGATCACTGTATTTTTCCCTTCTCTCTGTGCTTTATATTTACCTTTCCCTTCTTTAATGTGCCATTAGGGAAAGGCAAAACCCTCATCTAAAACTTGTTCGAAATTATTTTTCATTAGAATTCATTGAGGCAGCGTAGGAAGCAATGCATTCAACTCAGCGAATTGCGATTTCCAATAAAAATGCGGTGGACGCAAAGTGGGTGATCACTGTATATTTCCCTTCTCTCAGTGCTTTATATTTACCTTTCCCTTCTTTAATGTGCCATTAGGGAAAGGCAAAACCCTCATCTAAAACTTGTTCGAAATTATTTTTTCATTAGAATTCATTGAGGCAGCGTAGGAAGCAATGCATTCAACTCAGCGAATTGCGATTTCAACTAAAAATGCGGTGGACGCAAAGTGGGTGATCACTGTATTTTTCCCTTCTCTCAGTGCTTTATATTTACCTTTCCTTCTTTAATGTGCCATTAGGGAAAGGCAAAACCCTCATCTAAAACTTGTTCGAAATTATTTTTCATTAGAATTCATTGAGGCAGCGTAGGAAGCAATGCATTCAACTCAGCGAATTGCGATTTCCAATAAAAATGCGGTGGACGCAAAGTGGGTGATCACTGTATTTTCCCTTCTCTCTGTGCTTTATATTTACCTTTCCCTTCTTTAATGTGCCATTAGGGAAAGGCAAAACCCTCATCTAAAACTTGTTCGAAATTATTTTTCATTAGAATTCATTGAGGCAGCGTAGGAAGCAATGCATTCAACTCAGCGAATTGCGATTTCCAATAAAAATGCGGTGGACGCAAAGTGGGTGATCACTGTATTTTTCCCTTCTCTCGGTGCTTTATATTTACCTTTCCCTTCTTTAATGTGCCATTAGGGAAAGGCAAAACCCTCATCTAAAACTTGTTCGAAATTATTTTTCATTAGAATTCATTGAGGCAGCGTAGGAAGCACTGCATTCAACTCAGCGAATTGCGATTTCCAATAAAAATGCGGTGGACGCAAAGTGGGTGATCACTGTATTTTTCCATTCTCTCGGTGCTTTATATTTACCTTTCCCTTCTTTAATGTGCCATTAGGGAAAGGCAAAACCCTCATCTAAAACTTGTTCGAAATTATTTTTCATTAGAATTCATTGAGGCAGCGTAGGAAGCACTGCATTCAACTCAGCGAATTGCGATTTCCAATAAAAATGCGGTGGACGCAAAGTGGGTGATCACTGTATTTTCCCTTCTCTCGGTGCTTTATATTTACCTTTCCCTTCTTTAATGTGCCATTAGGGAAAGGCAAAACCCTCATCTAAAACTTGTTCGAAATTATTTTTCATTAGAATTCATTGAGGCAGCGTAGGAAGCAATGCATTCAACTCAGCGAATTGCGATTTCCAATAAAAATGCGGTGGACGCAAAGTGGGTGATCACTGTATTTTTCCCTTCTCTCGGTGCTTTATATTTACCTTTCCCTTCTTTAATGTGCCATTAGGGAAAGGCAAAAACCCTCATCTAAAAGTTGTTCGAAATTATTTTTCATTAGAATTCATTGAGTCAGCGTAGGAAGCACTGCATTCAACTCAGCGAATTGCGATTTCCACTAAAAAATGCGGTGGACGCAAAGTGGGTGATCACTGTATATTTCCCTTCTCTCAGTGGTTTATATTTACCTTTCCCTTCTTTAATGTGCCATTAGGGAAAGGCAAACCCTCATCTAAAACTTGTTCGAAATTATTTTTTTCATTAGAATTCATTGAGGCAGCGTAGGAAGCACTGCATTCAACTCAGCGAATTGCGATTTCCACTAAAAATGCGGTGGACGCAAAGTGGGTGATCACTGTATATTTCCCTTCTCTCGGTGCTTTATATTTACCTTTCCCTTCTTTAATGTGCCATTAGGGAAAGGCAAAACCCTCATCTAAAACTTGTTCGAAATTATTTTTCATTAGAATTCATTGAGGCAGCGTAGGAAGCACTGCATTCAACTCAGCGAATTGCGATTTCCACTAAAAATGCGGTGGACGCAAAGTGGGTGATCACTGTATATTTCCCTTCTCTCGGTGCTTTTATTTACCTTTCCCTTCTTTAATGTGCCATTAGGGAAAGGCAAAACCCTCATCTAAAACTTGTTCGAAATTATTTTTTCATTAGAATTCATTGAGACAGCGTAGGAAGCACTGCATTCAACTCAGCAAATTGCGATTTCAATAAAAATGCGGTGGACGCAAAGTGGGTGATCACTGTATATTTCCCTTCTCTCGATGCTTTATATTTACCTTTCCCCTTCTTTAATGTGCCATTGGGGAAAGGCAAAACCCTCATCTAAAACTTGTTCGAAATTATTTTTCATTAGAATTCATTGAGGCAGCGTAGGGAAGCACTGCATTCAACTCAGCGAATTGCGATTTCCAATAAAAAATGCGGTGGACGCAAAGTGGGTGATCACTGTATTTTCCCTTCTCTCGGTGCTTTATATTTACCTTTCCCTTCTTTAATGTGCCATTAGGGAAAGGCAAAACCCTCATCTAAAACTTGTTCGAAATTATTTTTTCATTAGAATTCATTGAGGCAGCGTAGGATTTCAAAAAAAAGCACTGCATTCAACTCAGCGAATTGCGATTTCCAATAAAAAATGCGGTGGACGCAAAAGTGGGTGATCACTGTATTTTTCCTTCTCTCGGTGCTTTATATTTACCTTTCCCTTCTTTAATGTGCCATTAGGGAAAGGCAAAACCCTCATCTAAAACTTGTTCGAAATTATTTTTCATTAGAATTCATTGAGGCAGCGTAGGAAGCACTGCATTCAACTCAAGGAATTGCGATTTCCAATAAAAATGCGGTGGACGCAAAAGTGGGTGATCACTGTATTTTTCCCTTCTCTCGGTGCTTTATATTTACCTTTCCTTCTTTAATGTGACATTAGGGAAAGGCAAAACCCTCATCTAAAACTTGTTCGAAATTATTTTTCATTAGAATTCATTGAGGCAGCGTAGGAAGCACTGCATTCAACTCAGCGAATTGCGATTTCCAATAAAAATGCGGTGGACGCAAAGTGGGTGATCACTGTATATTTCCCTTCTCTCGGTGTTTTTATATTTACCTTTCCCTTCTTTAATGTGCCATTAGGGAAAGGCAAAACCCTCATCTAAAACTTGTTCGAAATTATTTTTCATTAGAATTCATTGAGGCAGCGTAGGAAGCACTGCATTCAACTCAGCGAATTGCGATTTCCAATAAAAATGCGGTGGACGCAAAGTGGGTGATCACTGTATATTTCCCTTCTCTCAGTGCTTTATATTTACCTTTCCCTTCTTTAATGTGCCATTAGGGAATGGCAAAACCCTCATCTAAAACTTGTTCGAAATTATTTTCATTAGAATTCATTGAGGCAGCGTAGGAAGCAATGCATTCAACTCAGCGAATTGCGATTTCCAATAAAAAATGCGGTGGACGCAAAGTGGGTGATCACTGTATTTTCCCTTCTCTCGGTGCTTTATATTTACCTTTCCCTTCTTTAATGTGCCATTAGGGAAAGGCAAAACCCTCATCTAAAACTTGTTCGAAATTATTTTTCATTAGAATTCATTGAGGCAGCGTAGGAAGCAATGCATTCAACTCAGCGAATTGCGATTTCCAATAAAAAAATGCGGTGGACGCAAAGTGGGTGATCACTGTATATTTCCCTTCTCTCAGTGCTTTATATTTACCTTTCCTTCTTTAATGTGACATTAGGGAATGGCAAAACCCTCATCTAAAACTTGTTCGAAATTATTTTTCATTAGAATTCATTGAGGCAGCGTAGGAAGCACTGCATTCAACTCAGCGAATTGCGATTTCCAATAAAAATGCGGTGGACGCAAAGTGGGTGATCACTGTATTTTTCCCTTCTCTCGGTGCTTTATATTTACCTTTCCTTCTTTAATGTGCCATTAGGGAAAGGCAAAACCCTCATCTAAAACTTGTTCGAAATTATTTTTCATTAGAATTCATTGAGGCAGCGTAGGAAGCACTGCATTCAACTCAGCGAATTGCGATTTCCAATAAAAAATGCGGTGGACGCAAAGTGGGTGATCACTGTATATTTCCCTTCTCTCAGTGCTTTATATTTACCTTTCCTTCTTTAATGTGCCATTGGGGAAAGGCAAAACCCTCATCTAAAACTTGTTCGAAATTATTTTTCATTAGAATTCATTGAGGCAGCGTAGGAAGCACTGCATTCAACTCAGCGAATTGCGATTTCCACTAAAAATGCGGTGGACATAAAGTGGGTGATCACTGTATTTTCCCTTCTCTCGGTGCTTTATATTTACCTTTCCCTTCTTTAATGTGCCATTAGGGAAAGGCAAAACCCTCATCTAAAACTTGTTCGAAATTATTTTTCATTAGAATTCATTGAGGCAGCGTAGGAAGCACTGCATTCAACTCAGCGAATTGCGATTTCCACTAAAAATGCGGTGGACGCAAAGTGGGTGATCACTGTATTTTTCCCTTCTCTCAGTGCTTTATATTTACCTTTCCCTTCTTTAATGTGACATTAGGGAATGGCAAAACCCTCATCTAAAACTTGTTCGAAATTATTTTTCATTAGAATTCATTGAGGCAGCGTAGGAAGCACTGCATTCAACTCAGCGAATTGCGATTTCCACTAAAAATGCGGTGGACGCAAAGTGGGTGATCACTGTATTTTCCCTTCTCTCGGTGCTTTATATTTACCTTTCCCTTCTTTAATGTGCCATTAGGGAAAGGCAAAAACCCTCATCTAAAACTTGTTCGAAATTATTTTTCATTAGAATTCATTGAGGCAGCGTAGGAAGCACTGCATTCAACTCAGCGGTGCGATTTCCAATA
>CAHIKZ030004006.1:0-25000 GCA_903632075.3 Acanthosepion pharaonis
AACTTTAAGATGAACTACCATGAAAAATGTATGTCTTCAAATAATCAGTGCGAAATTGGAAATTTCAGACACGAGCACAATTCTTTATTCTTGATAAAAACATTGACAAGTTGTGTAAACAAAATTAAAATTAGATTTAAAAATGTGTTATACATTTTCAAATCAAAAAATTTATCTCGATTCACTCTCGCATATTATTCTAAGTATAAAATGAAAACCATTTTACTAATACGTTTTCTTTCATTCATGCTTTTAGAATGAAATTATTAGGTTATTCCAAATAACACACGCATAAAACACTTTCACTTAATCAAATTAAAAGCCGATTTGTTCTACCGTATTTTCCAACATAATTCCAAGTTGGTTATCATTTTAAAAATAAAGTTAAAAAATATTTTTTTAATAAAGTGTTCAACTGCTTTGACTCTTACTTAAAATAAGAGACTCTTCTATTATGTATGGAAATTTTTGTTTAAATAAGAGATAATATATATGTCAGGCGAATAAGATGGAAACTCCAAAATCTCTTAATCAAGGCTGTACAACTTTTAAATCTAGACCGTGAATTATGAAGCCAGCATTGTCATGTTGCAGATTTCGGCCCTTCTATTCACAAGTCTAGTCTCTTTCGTTTTTGACATGTGAGATGTTCCATGTTCTCCTGAAAGTTTTCTGGGTGTTGTTTTCGGATATTGTCTAAGTATTTCATTCAATTAATCCTTTGATTGAGCTGAATTGGGTATTCCACGTGGTTCATTTTCAAAGTGCTTCTCTCCTGAAATAAATTTCTGAAAATATTTCTGTATAATTTTGATGAGACTATGTTTTGTTGTGACCGAATTTAAACTCGTATAAAATGAGCAGTCAATGTTTGTTTGTTTATTTTTTTATGTTAATTATCATCATTCTATGGAGGCTCCAAATAATATCTCTCTGCGAAAACAGACAACGGAACACATAACTAATATAAGCGATATTATAAAGACTTTTGTCAATAAGCTTTTGTAAATTTGCGTGAAACATTTGCAAACAAAAATAGCAAATTTCACATGGGGAAACGTAATAAAATTCTTGAGCGAAAATCAAGACAGCTCTAATAAAAGATTCATCTTAATATCCCAATTAAGAATCAGCTCTTCAGAAATCTGTGTTATATAAAATCAGATAAAATCCAATTTTTCAGATTCTGATGTTCTATGTCATCAGCACACTTTTGTTATGTTGGATGTGCAGCCGTCTACCACAAATTAAAAGAGGTAGAGCGGGTTCCACAGAGGGGGGGGGCTATCCACTATAGGAAAAACATAAGACAACTTAGATACCAAAATCTCATAAACATCCCGAAACCAACAATCGACAGATGTTTTGGAGGAGGAGTAAGCGATCGTATGAAGCTCATGCCCGGGCGGTAGATAGTTTAATATCTGGCCTATTTTTGTTGTGATTGATTTTTCTTTCTGTAATTCATGATTTCAATTTTTTAAATTTAATCAAAAATCGGTCTTTTTTTCGGGATTTTGAGTGATTAATTATGAATAAGTAATATGAAAACAAAATTTAAACAAATATATCTGGCCATAGTGCTTATTGTACAACTCGACGAAAACGTTTATTTTTTCTTAACTTTTCTTGTTTTATATAAGCAGAACATAGGTTACTGTTAAATCGAGGTTATGGCATTTCAAACTTTGTGAATTCAATGCTTCCAAAATTGGCTAATATTTGTTTTTAACCTTTTATGGCTCAGATATTGACAAAAGTTAAATATAAAAGCTGAACACACACACACACACATATATATATATATATATATATATATATATAAATGAGTGACTTGAAAAATGCCTGAACAGATATTAAATTCGCTGAACACTGACAGCGCATTTTCCTAACTTGTATGCTCTCATAACGCATCAACAATGTTAAGTAAATTTATTTTTGAATTCCTTGTATGCCGACTTGAACAAAATATGTGTTAACCCCTTAAGCACAAACGTCTTGTTCGCTAAAGTGTGTAAGCCATGAATAGAAAACTGTTATGTACAGATATAAATTTAGGTAAAAATGTTGAAAAGTATTAGGAGTATAATTCTTTTTTAAAAAAGTATAAAAGTATATTTTAAAGATTTCATTGAAATATAGAAAACCAGAATTATTGCTGATCTTTCGAATAAAGATAAGCATAATATTGGCATGTGATAAGTTTCTGTCTTCTCTCTCTCTCTCTATATATATATATATATATAATCACGTTAAACGTCAATATTTTTTAGATGAAAGATTGTCAATATTAAATTCATTATTCGGGCCAGCATGTTTATTCTTAATTCCTATAAAGTTTCGAGTTGTTAACCACCGGTCTTCTTCAGATGTTTTTTCGATGTACCTGGTGATTTCCTCAGAAATTTCAAACGAATACTTTCCTCAATATACGAGAGTAGATTTTTCTCATTCCGTCCACGGTTAAGGATTATTTATTATCAGTGGCCAGTTTTATTCACATTTATGTTGCTTGTTTGTTGCCTCGGCTGAACACGAGCATGTGGGTCTTCAACTCTACCAGACTATAGTATTGAACTCACTACCTCCAGGGGATGAAATCTGTGTGAAGTTTTTTAGTTCACGAAATTACTGCATAATGTATTAGTGGATTAGGGCTGTGAAAGTAATGGACAAAGATGTAAAATAAATCTCAACCTTTATAAATGTCACCTGAACAGGGAAAATAGAATGAGAAGAATCTAACATCGGACAGTTCAATTCAAAATTTTAAAGTGCAGCGAATATACCTGAAGAAGGTCGGAAGGTACAACCAGTGGCGTAGCTAAGGTGGGGCGAGTGGGGCGGACAGCCTCGGGTGCAAGCACAGGAGAGGGTGACACAATGTCAACCCCAACAAAATTTTTCAACCAGGCTAAGGTGCCAAAAATAGTCTGAAAACAGTGGTGGAGACACAGGGTTTCGCAGGCAGGCATATGACCCGCCAGAAATAATTTATGACCCCCCCAGTTTTGTCCCCCCGTCAGTAATTTTCTAATAAATTGTCGGGAAATTTGTGAGTAGGAAAAATAGCAATGTTTTCAGCTTTCATGTGTTTCAGTTGCTACAATCTTTGTTACTAACAAGAGACATTGTTGCAACATTTTATCGGATGATATGGTGTTTTAACTCTGCATCATTTATAACGACAAAGCGAAATACGAAGCCAAAAGTGCAAGAATTTCAGTCTTGCCTGTGTATCAATTCGCTGAGATACAATTTTCCGTTGAGTGATCGACATACTTTTGAATATATCTACTAGTGTCGGGACGATTAATCGGAATCGAGAATCGGAAAAATCGGAACTTTTTGATGTATCGGAAACGGTATCAGAATCGGAAAAATTTGTGCCTATTTTCCGATTCCAAAAACGATTATTTTAAATTTTTAACTTAATTTTCCATTATTGGTACTAATTTATTGTTTTTAAATTATCACTAAAACTAAAATCATAATAACATCAAAATACGATGTCAGTTACCGGGCAGTAGAGTAAAGTAGAGGTAGAGCATGTATGAAAATTTAGCTACAGCTAACCATTCAGCATAGGGAGAATCGGGGTCATTGGGGTGACATTTGAGCGAACCGCCCCGGGTGACGTTTACTCTAGCTACGCCATTGGGTACAATGGAATTATCCTTGTGATTGATGCAATCAAGCTGAATATGTTGGTCCGTATAGTAAGGCATATGATACGTGGACATCTTTTCAGAATTGCTTCGCAGTAATGTTACAGCATGCGTACGATGGCCTGGAATAAGAAAATACTGATCAGAACTCTGGAGACACAAACTCAGTCGAGTTGATTTGAACACCGTGGTCATGGAATTTTACAGTGATTGATTTAAGCCCCCAAAAAGCGCGAAGACAAGCAGACGGCTGCAAGAATTGGAATGGTCAATATATCTAGCTACACCCAGATTCCTTTACTGAATCAAGTCATCACGTGGTGATTAGTTTTTGTCCAACCGGATTGCATGCGTTCTCTCTATCCCTCATCACGCTTCCTTCTAGAAGTGATGCAACAACTACTCTCCCACATAAAATAAAGGAAATAAAATTGTCGGTCGTTGGCGCAGTCTTCGATCTAGCGCTGGAGGTCTGAAAAACCGAAGCCAGAAACCCACGAAACGCAATAATACCTAAAAACTGTGAATTTTCTAGAGCATTGCTTGAAAGTTTCTGCTTGTCATTGAAGAAAGTAATGAAAACTGGGAGTGTTTACTTAGTTAACCGAGTGTTTTAATTTGCCTAATAAGCAGCAAAAATAGTTCCGTTGCTTAAGCATGAATAAACATATTTTTTTTTATTGCTGAGTATGTTAAAATGCGTTGAGTGTAATAAAAGAATCTTATTTATCAATGCTAGTTTCATAAAAAAAAAAACCGCACACATAACCTATAATGACTGAAACCCGCAATGGAAGCCAGCTTTTGCAAAAGCAAAAGAAATATGTCAGTCAAATACGTCATACTGGAATAATGAAATAACCACTTATGAAGAGGCTGTGGAAGAGAAGCCATGAAATAAAAAAAAAATCACTGTTTTAAAAGGAAAATACATATGGCTAAATGCGTTGGTTGAGTAATCGAAAAAGTGACTGAACACAAAGAGTTGTGAGTTCAATACCTGGCCACAACAGAGGGTAGACATATTTGGAGAGCTGAGTTACTGAAGGAAATTAAGTAATGCTGAGTTATCCAAAAAGGCATGTCACCTGGAATTAGAACAATTTACTCCAGTGGACTAAATGAAGGATTCAGTTCGAAATTCCAACCTACATCAGCTGAAGATGGTTGGCAATAAATATAAGCTATTTACGATTTATATGAGAAATATAAATACTGTTGGTATTGTTAAAAATAATATGCTATTGGGGTTAATTATTGGGTAGCCTAGATTTTTAATTAGTTGGCTTTTTCTGTATGTTAAAATAACCTTTGTTCTTTTGTCCCTAATGAAAGAAAAACCTTGTACGAATTAATTTATACAGCAGACCAAGCAAATAATTAAATTAAACAAACGCAGTTCTGTTGCAAAAACAAAAAAAAATGTGTACACACCACCGGGGACAGAAAGAAAAAAATATCAGAATTTCGATAAAAAATTATATCAATATCAAGATCTTGGAAAAAAATAGCAAAAATATTAAACTCCATTAAGAAAAGTATAATCGAATATTAACAAACCGTTTTCAAATATCCGAACACCAAGAAAGGTGTATCTAACTCGGTGCTTGTAGCTGTGAAAAGTCGCTCTCGACTAAAAGCATTTACATTCTATTATCAGCCACTTGAGATTTGCAAGTATTTCTACATGATCGTGAGATGCTGTTCGTTCTGACGTTGCCACGATAAGTTACATTTTTCCTTTATTGCACTTCTCCAACAACGCAACTACAAATAAAGGAATACTTCGGGCGACATGGCCGAATCTATAGTTGTTTGTTTACATGTTAACTCCGAGTGACCTCCAGCTATTGTGACTGAAGAGGGTAGCCTTGTGAAGATATGAAATTTTATTCGCGGCAAAAAAAAAAAAGAAAAAAAAATGTACAAAAGAACTTTCCTATGTTATTTATCGATTATAAATCTGGCAGCCCAGCGATAATCGATGCACATGTCAGGTTTAATAGGAATGACAAGAATTGAATGATAATCAGTATAAATGCCATATAAATAAAAGTTCACATGAGCATTTATCTTTCTCTATTCAAACACACAGATTAGAATAGACACAGAAACACACATATATATGTCTATATGTATACACATACACACACACACACACACACACACACACATATATATATATATATATATATATATATATATATATATATATAAATCCTAAATTAATGCGGCTTATTCGTACAACGGTTAATATAAAAAAATCAATTTTCAATTATTATGGTTAATCTGAAGAATATTTTATCGTGTATAATGGGATGTAAATATATATATATATATATATATATATATATATTTATATAAAGACATTTTTTATGTTTAACGTTCTTTTTAAAAATTTCTTTAATAAACAAATTGTCGGACTTTGTCCATTTCTTAATATATATATATATATATATATATATATATATATATATATATAATACTATATGGAGAAAATTCATATATGACAGAACAAGAGAGTTATATACAATGGATTTCGCGTAAATACATCCATCTAATATGAATAGTAGTTTTGCAATCAAGGTGAAAAATAACTGTGTATTCAAAACTTGAACGGAGGCTATTAATGGATTTCGTGGCATATTATATTCACCAGTTATCAGTGTGAATGGTTCTGCACAGTCTTCCACCATTATAATCACATTATATGAGCGGGGCAGTCTGGGTGTTGAGATTTGGGAGCTGAACAGTTGGACTGTTCGAAGGCAGCGGAAGTGTCCATTGTATATACATGCATACACACACAGTTATATATAAATGTACGTAGACACTAGGGTCAAAACCAAGCGACGACATTCTCATTCTTGGCTGAATACGATCTAAAGATTGCGTTCAAGTAAGAAACATCGTTGTTGACCATATTATCCGCCTACACAAGCAGACACATAACCCCCTCTCACTCTCTTTATATATATATATATATATATATATATATATATATATATATATAAACAGAAAACAAAATGTCGTTACTAACTAGAGGAATTTAGAAACGCTATTATATATTCATTGGTTCAACTGAAAAATTACGTCATTTACTTTTTACATTTGAAGAGGATTTTTTCCCCATGTAGAAATATTGTTACTATTGTTGTTTTAACAGATACATATTAACATACATAGGAAATATGTGTGTATGTGGATATATATATATATATATATATATATATATATGCTGACAAGTTGTTATTAATTCCAACCTGTTATCAGTGAATAGTCTCAATGCACCAACTTTAATTCTGTTAAGGTATGTATGAATTCACAGTGCCCTTTATATATGTTAATTACTATTTTCTAAGAAGACATTTTATCCTCTATTTTTTTATGGGTAATCTCAAACAAATAGCGGCTCTACACACACGTATCGCTTAAATCCTTTTTCCATTTGGAATAAATTATATAGTCATTTGATTATCTAATAATCTGGTTACTTAATCCAAAATCCCTTAGAATCATTGGAACACCACATCTCATGTAATCATTGCAGCTGTGGTGGTTCATGAGCAAGACAATTTCTCCAGACATGTTTGAATTCATATTTTTCTTCCTGCCCAGACTGTCCTGCTATTTATCCATAACTGGCGTGGGGAAGTGATACATTCATAGCTTTCCCAGGTGTATTAGCAAATAAGTGAATGTACGCTATCTATTATTCCGACATCGAAAAATAATAAAAAACGAATTTAGCAAATTTGTACAGGTCTCACATACATGATTATGGTAATATTAGCCATTTCCTACATTCGGTATTCATTAACTAAGCAGCCCGTTCTACTTTTGGTTAAAATGTATCAAATATTTCTATTAAAATAATTGGTTTCTCAATTCCAGTAACTGTTATTGCTCTTTCCAGTATTGATCGTGTATAAACTTTTGTTTGAAGTAATGTGAAATGTCTACATCGTGATGATTTCATTATTACTGGTGTTACATTGTTCATTTATAATTCTTGCTGATCTTAAAACTTCTAAAGTCATGTGGTTACGGTTCTTTGTGATTGTATTTTAGCGTCAGTGCTCGAGGTTCGAATAAGTACGGTTTTCGTTAAAACCTGCGAAATTCACATGAGCGGAACTAATTTTAATCATTGATCAGAGAAATGGATGTTTACACCTGACAATTTAGATATTTGAGAATATTTTTGACGCCATTCTTTATTACTCTTGATCTGATATCGAAAACAAATCTTCAATGTTTATTTTTAAGTGTGTTCTCTGGAAAGTTTGTGATTTATGAATTGATTTTAAAAACAATGTAAATTTTCGTCACATTTTCATTTGTGACGAGAAATTTTCTGTATCCTATCGGAATAAGGAATTGATTTCCTAAATTTGTTTATATATATATATATATATATATATATATATATATATATATATATATATATATGATTGGTGTATACGGAATAAATTCCAATAACCAACAATTACTATTCTTAAAAGAGTGCTCAATACAGAGTAGAGCGAATATATATATACTTGTTTTTTTAATTGGTCATTTCAGCTCATGTGACAGCGTTTCCACTTACGAGGGGTGGTTAATTAATTTGAACCTTTTAAAACCTTTATTCTACAATCTTCATTCAACATCATCACTTGATAAGACACCAGAGGTGTTGAAACAAAATGGCTATTTTTGTAGTGATTTTTATAACATACTTATGTCATAATTTTTAAATAAATAACCCAATATGAACATGCGGCACTTTTCAAGTGCCCAGCTGATTGCTGCTGCTTCACCTTTTAGGAGTGCATATCTTTGTAAAGTATCAGTACAGAATCTGCTTCCAGCAAACACAAGGTGCCAGCCTTCAGGGCAACAGACTGGGGCTCTTTCGATTGCACATGTGCAGTGCTCCTGAAGAAGTAAAAATCCCATGCCGTCTTTACTCCAGTCAGGGGCTAAGCAGGTAACTCTGTTGATCTCAAATGTTGAGATGCCCCGCCTTACTATTTTAACAATGCCCTGCTTTGATTCCTGAAATGCTTTCTCGAGGGTCAGGTTCCTGGTGAATCTTAAGTACTTTCTGACAAGGTTCCGAAAAGGTAGCATAATGTGACTTAATGAATATGCCCAGGCAAGCTGGTTTACCAGGCTAAACCAAGATCTTGCATCAGTGATGTTTTTCGGAACAGGAAAAATTAAAATGGCATTAAGCATAGATTCAGAATGAGATACTCCCGATGAAGTTATTTGCAGTCCATCAAACTGAACAGTGCCCTTATAAAACTGGAATTTGTCTTTGCTGAATACAATCCCATTTTGTGCACATCTCATTAGAAAATCAAAGTTATTATAGAATGCCTCTTTGATGTCGGTGTCGTAGAGCAAGGTATCATCAACCAATTTGATTTTCCTGGCAATGTCTTTTATAACTTCATCGTATCTACGGGTGTATGCATCACCAGATGCCAAGTAGCCTTGAGGCATGTTAAGGTACATAAATCTCCCCGACTCTGTGATAAAAGTTGTGAGTGGTTGGGTCTTCTCGTCTAATATAATAGATTGGTAGCCATCGAGAGCATCCATCACTGCTTTCTTGGTATAGGGCGGCACCTGCATTGCCAGCTGGAAAAGTGAGGCAGTAGGGAGGGTTTCTCGCTTGCATTGCGAATTCAAATATTGATAATCGATGGTACGCCTCGGTCGACCATCGTGCTGCACCAGTCTGCAGGAGTGCCAATGGGCACTTGTTTTAATATGCCATTTTCTATGTCTCGCATAAAGGCTCACTGGTTCATTTAAGTGGTATGGCACTGGTATAGGTCTGTGTTTAGCTTTAGGGATTGTCCCCTCCTTCAGGTGGATATATGCGGGTTTACCAGACATGACTGGGAATTGCCCATCAGTCTTGAACGCTGAATTAGCAAATTGTTTTAGTAACCATTCTTTCAGGTTCTCTACATTTTCTTCGTTTGCTGAAAAGTGGGGTTCTTTAGGGCGAATCGATAGTTGAAATTTTTTGGATTGCTTTTGCTCCATATTGAGGAGGCACACAGCTGCGGTATGATCATTGGTCACCCAATTTACGTCGTTTTGGGCTGACACAATCATAGGTGTGAGAAAGTGAGGAGACATGACTTCAACCTATATATAGAATTGGTGTCGACAGAATAAAATTCCAATAACCAAAAACGCTATTCCTAAAAGAGTTCTCAATATAGAGTAGAGCAAATATTATTTATTCAAAAATTACAACATAAACCTGTTATTAACACTACAAAAAAGTCATTTTGTTTCAACACTTCTAGTTGAAGTGATATATATATATATATATATAAAGCGAATACATTTAGCCACGTCTGCTCACCATCATTATACGTTTTCTATCCTATAAATCATTGCTTGATACCAACGAAGCACTCCTTATTCTTCTATGACTTAGACATTTTGAGTTACATAACTTGTTGAATGTTACAGAATCCTGATTTAACGGCATAAATACATTGCAAATGCTGTTTGGCTGGGAAAAAAGAAAAAAAATAACTTTTTTCTTTGCTCTCTTTTCAAATTTACCATTCATTGGCTAGTATTCCTCCAGGCTGTAGGCTATTGTGTGTATGTCGTATGATTGCTTCCGGGCAGAAGCAAATATAAAGACGGTTTTCGGCAAAATCTGCGGTAGATGTGAAGATAAAAAAAAGCATTGATTCGTAGGGGTTTTAAATATAGCCGACGGCTCAGGTAGCCCACAGTGTTTCCTTTTCAAATCAGACGGATGCTGTATCATGAGTACAAATGTTGATAAAGACACCCCAGAAACATTTTCTATCGATATACCAGATATATATATATACATACATACATACATATATATATATATATATATATATATATATATATATATATATATATATATGCTCAGTCTCTCAATCTCAGTATGTTTATGCCAATCGACTTAAAATTAATTTTTTACCTGTAGATTTAAAAATAAATATCATGGAAACAATTTCCGGATTTCGTAATTTTCTGCATTAAATTATATTTTGAAGAGTTTGCGGTGAAAATTTAGCAATTCTTATTTTAAATTTTGGTGGATATTTAAACATTATTTCGAATAATGCTATATTCAAATTAAACCAAATATTAAAGAGCATTTCAGATTCGTTTAAATTGCATCTTCTGTGAAAGATTGCAGATGAAAATTTATTAGAAAAAAATTACTTGAATTGATAGAGGACGAGGAAACGCAGTACTTATTTATTTAGGAGTTGACGTTGGAATTTTATATATTTAATTTCAGAGAGATGCACAAAATAGATTAGGAACCTGTAAAGAATCTGGGGCATTTTTGCTCTCTGTAGTATGTATGTGTGTGTAATTGGATATCGGCTCGAAATAAGAAAGCAGCGAGGCAAGATCGAATTCCAATTGAATTCATTGCATTCCCTTACGTGCAAATACCATTGGGATGAATCCATTTTTTCTCCTTTCCTATCGATTAAATAGAATGGTATATTGGGTTTGATAGTCTTGTTTGGCAACCAGTCTACCACAGAAAGAATTGGCAGCCTACTTCGGGCAAAAAAAAAAAAAAATTCAAACTTTCTCTTGCCTTGAGCCAGCATGGAAGATTAAGCTCATAAAATTTACATCAGAATATAATCACATGTTTAAAGGCAGTCTGCAACATACGGAGTAAGATTAAGAAAAGATAAACAAACATGAATCTCCGAGCACTGTTTCATGCACATAAGTTAATTGAACAACTATATTTTGTTCTTTATTTATATATAATATATATATAAGTGTGTGTGTGTTTGTATATATATATATATATATATATATATATATATATATATATGAATGTGTGTTTTGTGTATGTGTATATATATATATATATATACGTGTGTGTGTGTTTTTATATATATATATATATACGTGTGTGTGTGTTTTGTATATATATATATATATATATATACGTGTGTGTGTTTTGTGTGTATATATATATATATGTGTGTGTGTGTTTTTGTATATATATATATATATGTGTGTTTTGTGTATATATATATATATGTGTGTGTGTTTTGTATATATATATATATATGTGTGTGTGTGTGTTTTATGTGTATATATATGTGTGTGTGTTTATATATATATATGTGTGTTTTGTGTATATATATATATATATATATGTGTGTGTGTGTGTGTTTTATATATATATATATATATGTGTGTGTGTGTGTATATTTGTGTATATATATATATATATATATATATATATATATATATATATATGCGTGTTTGTATGTGTGTTTGTGCATATATATATATATATATATATATATATATATATGTGTGTAAAAATATATATATATATATATATATAATAAGCAAACAAAAAACAAAAATTACCTCTTCATGGCGATAGTCTATTTCAAGCTGGTCTGTACGCAGCTATCATCATCCTCTATGTATCTGTCTCGAAGCATTGTTTCAGATTTATTTTCAATGTCTGTCCTCCTCTACTAGATGCCTTGGTAATGAGAAAGGGCCTGTGTTAGCGACTGGTGGACGGCGTAAAGTATCTTATTCCGGGGAAGCAGTTTGGGATTGGAGGTTTTTTTTTTATGGCTAGGGCCTTTTGTTTTTTCTAGCTACTATCCCATGTTGAGGTAACTTTTTTTCTGTAGAAAATACATATTCTCTGTTATAATAGACATATCGAGCTCTCTGTCGATCAGTTTTAATAATTAAGATAACTAGGATCCACCCGAATTATATATATATATATATATATATATATATATATAATCATTTTAAGGTTTATTTATTCATTTATAACACCGTGTCCCGCCTAGAGATTTTTAAAATTAGGTGACTTTCTAGGACTAAAATACAAATGGTATTTTCTGTGTAGTAAAAGTTATTTAAAATAATTTGAAATTTAGCACATGTATTGGTTTCAAAAGTATATACATGCATAATATTGATATACGTAACATTATATAATTTAAAGTATGTCAAGTGGAATTGATTTTTGATAAAATAACGTACAATGGTAAATGGCTAAACATATTGGAAGCTCAATTTACTGGTCAAAAATACACTCTGAATTTCGAAACCCAAATAAAACACACACACACACAAATATATATATATATATATATAAGTCAGCACTTAGAGGCGACAGTCTGTTTCATGTTATATGCAATCGTCAGGCCTGACGATTGCATATAGCATGAAACAGACTGTAAGGACCTCTAAGTGTTGATTTTATGTTCACTTTTATATTTACACACGCTCTATCTCTTATATTGAGCACTTTATTCCATAAATATAGCACACCTTAAGACTATATTTCTTTTATATATAATATATATATATATATATATATATATATATATATATATATATATATATATATATTCAGTTTATTTTATTCGTACGGCTATTTTCTCCACTTTTAATAATTTTTGGAGCACTGTGTATACTCTGGGTATCCATATTTGTTAATTTTCAAAAGCTGCTTTTTGATTCTGAAAAGATTAAACATGCCCAAATCTCCACAGTGATATATTTTTAGTACCTTAACGATCAAACATATTCTTGAAACAATAAATTGATTATAAAAAAGGTAATCAATTTTGCCTACAGTTAAAAGAAAAGATGAATTTGATTAATTTCTTAATATTATACAAAAATAAGAAAACCTTTCTTTTTATTTTCCATTGTTACATGAATACGCGATCGCCATTAATACATTTTATCTGTCGATTTATTTAAACAAAATAAATAATAGAAACGTAATTTATTCTTTTCAAATGTTCTTTTCTCAATATGTTTACATTTAATCAAGTAACAACTAAAACAAAACATATTTTGTGTAACGGCCAATAAAAATGTCTTCTGCTGTTCATTGGGATAACAACATCCATATGATTAAACACCAATAACACGTTTAATGTTTCAAACGGGATAGATCCGTTATTTTCCAAGAATCAAACAACACACTACAATACTTTGTCATTTCATTTAAATACACACATACACACACATATATATATATATATATATATATATATATATACAGGGTGTCCATAAAGTTCGTATGCACTTAAAATATTTATAGCTTTATAACTTTATTTGTATTTGCGATAGAAATAATCTGTAAAAAAATGCTATAAGTTTTAATGTACTAATTTTAAGTAGAGCTAAAATAACTAATGCGATTTCAGTCATTACTGTAAATCAGTTGGTGAATGTCTTCCGTGAACTGCAAAATCGTATTACCCTATGTATTGCTAATGAGGGAGAACATGTGGAAGCTTAAATAAAATTTCAATAAAACCTTAAATAATACAGATTTTCTTTCTTATCCTTCTTACAAATTATTTCTATCGCAAATACAAATAAAGTTATAATTTTTAAAGTCCACACGAACTTTATGGACATATATATATATATATATATATATATATATATATATATATATATATATATATATATATATATATATAATATATATATATATATAAATACATATACAATTCACCCTCATCACTGCCGTGCGCCGACAGCTTAGTGGTAGAATATCTCCGACTGACACCCATTCAGTCGGGTTTCGATACTAGCTAGAGGCAACCGGATGTCTAGCCACACTGATGAGCTGCGAAACAGTCTGTCTGTGGATGACCTTATATATATATATATATATATATTTATGAATTTTGGATAAATTTATTTCGTGTTTCCCAGCAAAGAGTACCCTCTCAGCACGAGAGTAATATTTTTCATGTATTTAGATATTGCTAACAGAGCCTACAATTATATTCTAGTCTTTTCTGAAAAAAACTAAGTTCGTTCTTGTTAAATATTAATCTTCCCGTCATTCTCTTTGTTGGTCCCGAATATTATACGACTCGAATATGAATAACGACGCAATACAATCTTGGAACGTTAGCTTCAATGTACAGACTTTGATGTGTTCTTAGAAAGGAGATTTTTTCTTTCTTTCTTTGAACACCTCAACGCGATCCTCTTAATCCACACATGCGCAGTGGAGACCATGTGTCACATTAAGCTGAAATTTTGCCGCCAGTTGAACAAGTCGCGATATATAAATTCATACGTACGCTCTTAGACTATTGAATAAAGATAGACGCATATGTACACTCTTATACCTGATTTTTCTGACGCGAAAACGGATTTAAATATGACGTTTGTTGTATCATTGGAATATACACCCACATATTTTTATTTGCAGAAGGACATAACAAATAATCATATATTATTAAAGTTATCCTGTTAAAAATAACATTGGACGTGGACATTTATATACATGAGCCAGAAATATACATTTAAAAGTGTACATTAGGCTGTCACGAGGCTAATATTCTGTTACTCACAGGAGAGATGAAATTCCTCTGTTTGGTTGATAAACATTTCAAATGAGACGGCTGAATAGAAACCAAGAAGTAGTGACCATAGTTTTAGCATAGCATTCACTACAAAATAATATAGCTTTCCGGGTTTCTTTTTGTTTTTGCTTTTTGAAGAAAATATTTTCTCAATGAAGAGGTGCCCATTCATACCTATATTCATATTGAGGTGAACACCATAATTTTTGTAGCATACCTACCGACGAAAAAGGGTATGTCTCCATTCACTTAAATTTGGTCTGCAGTTGGAAATGCGTCTCCACCTATGCTGGTCAACCTCTCTTCCCCCAGGCAGAGAGGATCCCCAGACAAGTCCATGTCGAAGGGCGGAGTCTCGTCTCGAGAAACAGCTACCCGATCCCGTTTTATACGGGGTCTACAGGGAATATTTTGGCCCAGCCCACGGGCTCGGATACCCCACATTAAATTCGCCATTGTGCCCCATTTGACCGCGTGGGGAAGTTGGTAGATATCCTGCAGTTGGTGATTTATTGTGAAATTCACTTAACTCACTTCTAACAGTTGACTACTTCTTTTACGCGCCGCTGGCGAAACGTGTGTTGTTCGTGTCCTAAGTTTTATCGTTCATTACCAATCTTCGTTTGACTATTCAGTAACCTTCCCAAGGTTAGAACAATAACATATATAAACGTGTATCATTATCGTATGTACTGCAGTCTTGGGTGACCCTCTTCAAACTTGTTTGACTTGAGTTTATTTTCTCCTAGACTGCTAACCAAAGCTATACCGCATCTGTCCAGCTAGATTTTTTTTTTTACTAATGAATATTGCATAAACAATCTGGAGGCAAGTCCTGCAATTTACCCATCGCTGGTGGTGTTAGGCGGAAGCGATAGATTCATACCTATCTCAAGGATATTTGCACTTAAATAAATGTATCGAATTCGAGTAGAATTCAAACTCAACACTTCGATTTCTCATTTCGAACCACTAACGATTACACCACTGCGCATATATATATACGATAACATATATACTTATATATTCCTCCATGCTTGGAATATAAAAAGCATGCATTTATATATTCGTGTGTGTAATACAAATCTTTCTTATTTCTCGTCAGGATGTTATATGGTTGATAGATAATCTCTTTGTACTTTCGGGAGAATTACTGAATCTGATATAGGACAATGCATAGAGAGATCGCCTCAATAAATATCGTGCTACGGAAGCCCTTTCAATCCAATAAAATGATGCGCGCATTCGAAATGTTAAGATTTATTTCAACCTTTTCCTTTGCTAACTATGGAAGCGAGATTTAGGGAACAAATGCTATCCGATCGCAAACTAGAAATTGTGACAGGAGTTGCTCGGTCATAAACAAAAAAGAAATCTTCACCTTCTATAAAACTCCGATGAATTGTTTAAGGAAAAGGGATTTGTTTTTTGTTTTACTTTTATCTCAGCACATTTGGGGATAATGGCCATAAATTTACGTCAAAATCACCAAATGTAAATAAGGAAGTTCAACTGTTGACTTGGGGATAAGTTCATTTTTTTTTTCACTTTTTATCATAAATAACACCCCAAGTATATAAATTTGATCACGAAATAACTTATTTTTCTTTGTATTATCCGAAAAAAAATACCTTCGCTTTGTTATCTAATTAAGTTTCTTCTTCATCTATTATGTGCATGTCCATTCAGAGTATTCCCTATCCTCTATTTCTTACCAGTTGTAGCTCACAGCAATGATTGTCCCTTTACCAAACATTCCAGATTCAGTTTTGCCATCCATTTACACAGGTTTCTATCTGTACTTGCCATCTTTTCATCCTGTAAGCGTCTAATTCTCCAATCCTTCTTTCTTCATTATTTGTCTGAGACATTTCAACTGCCTCTGTCCGATTCTAAGTATCAATATCTTTTTAGTTTTGATGCAAAGTCATAAATATGGAGCTGAAATAAAAAAGCGTCGATTAATTTTGGAACATAGCCAAATATATAGAATAGATAGTAAGTATCGATCTCCCTAATTATAAGTATTTATCTACGAGACTGGCTCCCTAGCTATTATGCAACGATGGGGTAACTATAACTTTTTTTGCTGTTTAGATTGTTATTATTCAGATGATACGTTTTTTGGGCTACATTTTACGACATATTGAGATTATTATTCTTTGAATTATTTCAACCAATAACATCATGCTATTTTGATTTTAACATATAAGTCGTTTCATTCACTAGCATTCCCTGTATTATCTGCATTTGGGATGATGATTATTATTATTAGTTGTAGTAGTAGTAGTAACAGTAGTAGCAGCATTATTAGTAGTATCACTTCCTTGGATTTACGTTGTATATGCATTTCCTCACTGGACATAGATGTAAATAAATAAACAAAACAAACTTAGATCTCACACATTTTACATAGTTAAATCCTTTAAGGTATGAGCTGTGCTTGTGAGAGCAATTATTTTCATTTCTTTAAGTCATGGACTACTAAGTATCCGCTCAATATGTCGATCTTTTCCAGTCAAAACGAGGGCTTCAACCACAACTGAAATTCTTGACATCTTACATCTTTTCGATTTACACTTCCAGATCCTTGTATTTTGATAGCTATTTTTAAAGATCATCAAAGATACATTACAATCTGATGGAACTATTATGTTAATAAAAAACACATTTGTTTTAGTTGTCTTTCATCGCTATGTCTGTCCGATTAGCTTGATTGTTATATCTTTGTATTATTTTTATCATTATTATTATTATTATTATTATTATTATTATTATTATTATTATTATGCACACTTTTCAGTTTTCAACCGGTGATCTTAAGTTTTGTACGACCTTCGACAAACCACTTTTCGCGAAGCGTTTGCAGTGTCAAGCAACGCAGATTTCTGAAGTGATGGGATACCACTCTTTATTCCTATTTTCTCATTCTAGGCCTTTAAGTTCGGCTGCATAGACACCCAACGCTCTCATGATAACTGGGATAGTATTGGCTTTGAACGTTCCACATTCTAGAAACTTCAATGTAGTTGGTATATTTCTTAAACTTGTGGATTAATTTACCCTTGGCCTGGTCACCAGGATCAGGCCCCGTCGATGAGAACGTATTTTCTTCTTTCGTTTTTTCTTCTTTCTTTCTCTTTCAACGACAGCGGTGTCAGGTTAGGTGACTTCAAAGACGCGATCTGTTTGGATGTTGAAATCCCACAAGATTTTGACTTGGTTGTTTTTCATAGCATTCTCTAGCTTGTGGCCGTAACGTTTTCTCATTCATACTTCCTACATTGACTCCAATGCAGATGGGAATCCGCTTTATAGAGGTGGCGCTTAATAATAATAATAAATAATAATAATAATAATTAACATAATAATAATAATTTGGACTGGTATTATACACTTTGTGATTGAGTTCACCAGGTTCCAGCTTAGACGTATTAGGTCATTTAAGTTATTATATGAATTTCTCTCTTAAATCATTCCCATTATTTTAGAGCTGCTTAAGACGGCTCTTAATTTTTTTGCAATCCCCACCCCAGTTTAGGCCGATCTGTCTTTCGGCCTTCTTCAAGTCGATTTATAGTTTCCAGGTTAGAAAAGTGTTATCGGTTAAATGGCTCTTGCAAAGAAACAAAGATAAGGATCACTTAAAAAACTAATTTGCAGATTAATGTTTTAATTATGTCTGATGATATTGGAGGACCCAGTGACATCAAGAATAAACATTACGGAGAAAGGGTCTCAGGGCACCGTAAGGGTGTTTCCGATATAGCCAAAAAATAAAACTTCGGACTTTACAAATATTTGATAAATGTTTCGTATATTTGGAATGCCATCAGATGAATTGAAATTAAGTTAGAAATAAAAATCTTCATCAATTAAAAATCTTATTAATAGCCTGTAAAGTAGTTTATAAGCACGTGAATAAGCGTCGTTTCAAATGTGACCAGGATTGATTCATCAAGTAGGTGTCTTCTTGCATATAGTATCCCAGCATACAACAGCATTGGAAGGTGCGTAAAACTACAGGTTTACATAAGCCTTGTTGGTCAAATTGGGTAGACGAAATTATTCATAAGGTTGGGTGGTCTTGGTAAATCCCAGGTGTTGATTGAAAACTGACCGTTTGTATTTAAATATTGATATTTATACCGTACTGTAGTGACAACCGAGCAGTCCATTTATTTGCGGTAATATATACATTTATGCATCTAAAAAACATACGTATAAATATAATTTAAATACAATTATATACATCTAATATATTGTTGTAGAGTAGTTTTCACAGTGGAGGCTTGTATTTCACTGAGTCGGTCCTAAAAAAGGTTCGACGTACAAAACGTTAGGAACTTGAAATAATAGTTAATGACGCAGCAATCTAGTTGTGGTGGTTGATACTTTAATGTCCGACATCGACTGACTCACCAGCTTACTGAGCTCCCCTGGCGACTGCTACTACTAATTATATGCGGGAGAGTCTATTAACAATAAAATAGGTGTGTTTCAGTATAACATATATATTTTAAAATATGATACAAGTGTACACAGAAATGTCAATGACATATCCATATATACAAATATAGGATATATATCCATTTACATAAATATACAAAGGTAGATAGAATTATTTTTTAAAAATTTATATCTACATATTGGCATGCAAAGTATTTTAAATTCATGCAGACATATAAACGTACATCTATACAAATCTATTCAGAAAAAAAAAATATATATACGTTCAAACGTATGTATACAGTGTTCATATATATGCACATACATGTGCATATACAACTTCCACTATATATAACGTATATATATTACATAACATAATGACAGCACACACACATACATATATATATATATATATATATATATATATATATATATGCAAATACATCTATAAATACACATCCATACTTTAAAAGAAAAATAAATATGCATATAAAATTACATTCTAGCTAAATGACAAACATACAGACATGAAATATGCGAGCGATGCATACATTTTCGTTCAAATTACACAAAAATGAAAATAATGACATCTCATCTTAACAGATATATTTACCAAAATTACGCAAAAATATCTTGAAATAAAGAACAATTTTGTACAAGAAAATCGCCATTGACTTCAACCACGGCTCCCAGATGACTTCGGAATCTCCTGCATTTCTACTGGGCGGTCTCCTTGTTTAAGTTGGGGGAATGCTGTCATAATCCTTGCCTTCAGTTCATCTTTGGTGTTACAAGTAGTTTTGCTTGTTTCTCACGCGCTCAACTGCACCCTAGACATAATTATCAAGGTGTTTCAGTCTGGGGAGTTAGTTGGCTCGATGTAAGGTATGATGTGGTCGCAGAAATTGTCTGGCAGCCATGACTGTGTTCTTCTGTTTATATGTCATGGAGCAGAGTCCTGTTGCCAGACATAGGGTCGTCCAGAAGACACAATCTTGATAAAATGCAGCACTGCCTAATCGAGTCAATTGAGGTAGTCCTCCGTGTTGATTTTGAGGCCCTTTGAGAAGATGAATGGAGGTGTCACGTCGCCATCACTAGTGATCACACCAAACACGTTCGTAATCACAAGTACACTCTTCCAGCTCTTTCCAAATCCTCTACCCTGTCCTCAGATTGACACAAAAACATTCTGAAGTGTTCCTTTTGGAGCTTCCGACGGGAATGCCAAGCGGTACAACATGCTGTTTCCAGATATCTGGTGGAGTGAATTGCATCATAATGCTCTTTTTTTGACAGACAGTGCCAAATTGACACGACTATACTGTAAAGTCGACAAAATCACTTTAAGGTACCATTATAATAATTTATTTCACCAGAGCCCTTTTAAAGGACGCCGGATCATCAGATAGCACTTCCAAAAATGAAACGAAAAATGAAATTAAAATAGATGGGTAGTGTAAGTTTTTGTAATTTAACAGAGAGTGTAAGAGAGATAGTTAAAGAGACATGATAGAGTATAGGGAGGGATTAATTTCATATCTCTCTCAAGTATACTTTATATTGGGGGAGGAGGAGTGACCAGACCTTGACCTATTTAGATGGTTAACTTAACGGAAGTGATATATAGAAATGGGAGGGGAGAAGAGAGAAAAGAAAAGGAAAAAAAAAGAAGAGGGAGAGGGAAGTAAAGAGAAAGAGGCTCTAATTGGGTTTTAGCAATTTATGTAAAGAATAGATTTTAATGCTTGATAGTAATTTAGATGTCTGAAAAAAAATTTTTGAAGAAATTAATTTAAATATTTAATTTAAATTTAAATAGTTTAGGGATTTAATATAAGTTAAATACTATATTTATTAACACATTTATAGAGAAATATTAAAAAAATTTAAAATTATAACAGTTTGTTTATCCGACCAATAGTACTTTATTTATATTGTAAAAGACAGTTACGGTAACATCTTTATCAGTTTGAATCTAATTTATGAATGTAATTATTTTTATATGGGTAATCTTTCTAACTTAAAGTTATATATATAGTTGTCTGACTTTGTTTGTTAAAGAACTTCTAGGACTTCGGGGATAGATCCCTATACCTATATATATTCTCAAGCTACATTGCCCAGGATACTTGGATAAGTATATTTCATTTTGATCAAATGGGGTCTCTCCCCGGGGTGACACAGCCTCCAACTGAAAATGTTATCCTTTTGATTTAATTTTAAATTTAAGCAAGGGAATGACTCCTATCCAAAACATAAAAGGTGAAAGCCAGAAGATGGAGGCCACACCGGGAAGATGAAAATGAGACAATATGGACGTTAAGTGGAACAAGAAATCACCACTCAGTGGGTAGTGCCTTGTCATATTTTTGTTGAATTCTGCTAATTCAATCAAGTCGCATCAAATACATACTTTCACGGTAATTGCTCCGATGAGCTGCTTTCGCTGGTTCTCAGACTTCATGAATTTAAACATCCAACTAGGCTGGCATCTCGCTCTCACCCTCTCAATGTCAAAACTGTAAAATACAGCCGTTGCTTCTACTCCAATAGCTTCAAGCCTCGCACTTCTCGCCCGTGGAACTCCCCGCCCCATTTCTTGTTTTCCTGATAGCTATAATCTCCAACTATTCAACTGCAATGTCAATCGACGTCTCTAGATGCCCTGGTCTATCCCCTAAACTTCTCTTCATCCTTTCCTCTATCATTTCTCTTTGCTCTCGTTACAACTCTCTGTAACACCTTGCGTGCTAGTGGTTTCCCAACTTGTTTGGGGTGTAATTTGCTTAAAAATAATCAAAGAAGTCAGATCAAGCGGTCTTTGTACACATCCCATCTCACTGAAAAAATTCCCCTTAGACATAAATTAAATTTGAACAAGGGAATGACTCCTATCCAAAATATAGAAGGGGAAAGCCAGAAGATAGAGGTCACATCAGCAAGATCATTGAGTAATACTGAAATGCATCATTTTTCTCCACATCTTATAATAATAATTTAAAATTAATTATAATTTTCTTTTAAAAAATATGTGATACGCAGCAAGGCGCGGGTAATTCAGCTGGTACATATATAAAAAAAAAATATGAGGATGTATGGATTGTTCCACAGTCCTTAAAGTACGGTATAAATGTCAATATTAAAATTTTGTCACGGTTGGTTTTCAATCAGTATCTGACGATTGCGTTCTGCATGAATCTCAGACTTGTGCTACCGCCGATGAAAATGTATATTTAATATTACTATGGCAAGTGGGAAACATTTTAAAATTTTCAGTTTGTCAAATTTTAAAAATTTGTCGGGATTTCTGTATGCTATTTTAAACACACGCACACACATATATGTTTCATATGCGCCAATATGTGAAATGGTAGGACAATCATCAGGAGAGATTGGATAAAAATGTCGACGATATATATATATATATATAAATTTAGAAATGTATTAAAAATGTTGTGACTTACCTTCTCTAGAAAATCATCAGATAATGATTGAATGTAGATTTGATAATCAAAAAATATTGAACCAAAAAATATATATATATATATATATATATATATATATATATATATATATATATATTTTATATATGGTTGTATTAAAAATGTTGTGTACCTTTTGGGTGTAAAAAACAATGGTTTTTCTCCTTATGATTGTGCTACCATGTGAAATGGTAGCACAATCATCAGGAAAGAAAAAAAAAATATCCTGATATATATATATTTATATATATATATATATATATATATATATATATATATATATATATATATATATACCGATATTAACAGTTTTTATTATTGTGTATTATGTTAAAAAATATTCATAAAATGTCGCAATATATATATATATATATATATATATATATATTATATATATAATGTGTATGGTATTCAAAGTTCAGATCATGGTTCTCCACTGAATCATTTTCTTTATTATCTGTGAATTGCTTTTCCGCTGCCTTCTCCACAGTTCTGTATTAAGAACTTTCATTATCATGGCTCTCCACAATTTAATTTTCTTTATCTATGAATTAGCATGTATGCTTGGGAAAAATAGAAGAATGGTTTTACGATGCACTGTTTCAGTTTCATAGTTTGTCTTTGGCAATTACACTGCAAGGCGAGAGAGAGAGAGAGAGGTCTTTCCTACTATTTCACTAATAGCTGTGTTTCTCTCTCTCTGTCTGTCTGTCTCTCGTTATCCAGACATTCCTCGATTAATGCGCATCCGATTCGAAAACACATTATATTCGATTAGTGCAGTAAAACATTCTAAAGGTTAACCATGGTGATTGAAAACTGATTCTCTTATAGTTACCGATGTACAAATTAACCGCACTAATCGAGGGACAAAATAAAGGGTTCGTTTCGAAATTACAATGTATATCAACTGAAAAATGTCATAGCGTACAACGACCGAAACGTCGTGTATATGACAATCTATAAGGACAGCAGTCCGAGCAATGTATAAATAAGTACTACGTTGTAGGACAGATTCCCGCCTGAATACTTCCCGACACATAACAATCTGAATTTCCTCAAGTCAACGGTCAATTCTTATCTGTCATATTTGTCCGCATAATATTCATTTCCTACCACTTCTGCTTCCAATTACGCCACACGACCTCTACAGTAACCTTTAACCTTCGGTGGCTCTCATTAACTTTTACTGGGTAAGCTCTGGTACAGTGTGACCCGGATATAAGAGAGATTGTATCTGGTCCCAAATTAGAGCCTGTGTTAATGTATATAAAATAGACCAAACCCGGATATAAGAGAAACCTGGATATAAGAGAGATTTTCTCTGGTCCCAAATTAGAGCCTGTGTTAATGTATATAAAATAGACCAAACCCGGATATAAGAGAAAACCTGGATATAAGAGAGATTTTCTCTGGTCCCAAATTAGAGCCTGTGTTAATGTATATAAAATAGACCAAAACCCGGATATAAGAGAAACCTGGATATAAAGAGAGATTTTCTCTGGTCCCAAATTAGAGCCTGTGTTAATGTATATAAAATAGACCAAACCCGGATATAAGAGAAACCTGGATATAAGAGAGATTTTCTCTGGTCCCAAATTAGAGCCTGTGTTAATGTATATAAAATAGACCAAACCCGGATATAAGAGAAACCTGGATATAAAGAGAGATTGTGTTCTGTATATAAAATAGACCAAACCCCCTGGATATAAGAAGATTTTCTCTGGTCCCAAATTAGAGCCTGTGTTAATGTATATAAAATAGACCAAACCCGGATATAAGAGAAACCTGGATATAAGAGAGATTTTCTCTGGTCCCAAATTAGTCCTGTGTTAATGTATATAAAATAGACCAAACCCGGATATAAGAGAAAGAAATTTTCTCTGGTCCCAAATTAGAGCCTGTGTTAATGTATATAAAATAGACCAAACCCGGATATAAGAGAAACCTGGATATAAGAGAGATTTTATCTGGT